>JAIUZE010071527.1:0-47598 GCA_022085475.1 Heliosperma pusillum | reverse complement strand
TAAACATGAAAAGAATTAACATTCTACTAATGACATTGTATGAATAATTTTTACTCAAATCTAGTTTTGAACAATATAACATTCAAATGAATAAATTATACGCATAATGCAACAACATTTGTTCATTATACACGTAGATTTATCACATTCCTTACCTTTGTTCTACTATCACAAGTCATTACATTCATAATGTAAATACCATCTTTGGTATCTTATACCTTATAGTAGAATATTCGTAGTAACTTTTACTTCTGTAACATGCAATTCCAGTTTGAAGTCATACTTCAATAACTTTCGCAGATCTTTGAGACACTTCTACGAACTACCTTTCCAATGCTATTTGTCATTACATTAATAACGGTAATTACTAAATGATTTCCATACCTTTAGACATTGATCTTAAGGTAGGACTTGACAACGATTGTCCTTCCCTTTCCCATTATCAATGTCTAAGCTCATATCTGAAAGCCTCTTTACTAATGAACTCAAAGAACATTAGTTTCTGAATCTTCTTGATACAAGACTCGATTGTCTTCAACATCTTATGTCACTAAGTGAGAAATTTGCTTAATTTACGTGCCCAATTCATATCGAACTGACTGTAACTTAAGATATAACTGAAACAATTTCAGTCATCAAGCTTTGATAATAAGGATATCCAATTACTCAAAAATTATCAATATAATTATGTCATAATAATGACGAATGAAGGAACTGGATCATCTCACATATTTTTCTCACTAAGCGGGAACAATTCCAATATTTTAGACAATCGACATATATGGTACGAATTGTCATCTTTATGACTTTCGCTATATAGTCTAAACTATACATTAGCATTGAATATGGTTTGCTAGAAATTCTCTTTTGAAGATAAACCTCACTTTGCATAATTGAGAACAATTCTCAAAGAAACCAATTTATGAATTTGAACGATTCAAACCCATTTGAAAAACATGACAACAATGACATCTTACAACTATCAACATATGCAAAACTAAATCAATATATTAATAAACTGTGATTATCTTAACCGATTTAAGACACACAATTTGCACGACCTTCTTAAACAATTTTAAGATAAAATTACTACACACATAACCCTCATATGTGCATAGTATTCTAGGATCCCTAATCATATATAACTTGAGTGAGCTTTGCCTCATCGCCCAAATTACACATATCAAGGTAGCCATCAAATGTCAATCGCATCAAATGCGATTCCTAGTCGTCATGTAACATCTTATGTGACTTGACTATTTGCCCCAAAGTCCAAAACTGTTTTGATAACTTTGTTAAGTGTACCAAATCTCACATGTGGATAACTGTTACCCACCTATTCAGCTTACATAAAAGGAGTACTCTACTTTGGCAGACAATACTTCCAACGATATAAGTTTTTACAGTCGTTAATTTGGAAGGACATTACTTAATATTTTATTGAGGGAAGGTGGAGTCAAACATGACAAAGGTCCTAAGCATGGCGCTAGTTCTCTTACGGAAAAAGGTATAAGGGAACCTAGCCGTTCTAATTTACACACAAAGCTTTAATTAATTCTTAAACATCACATTACACAAATGTAATATACAAGCAATTGTAAATTAGAACAAGTCATGTTAAGTACTCCAAAAATGATTCATAATCGTCAACAATTCAAAATTGTAGTTTTTGAACATCTTATGCAAAAACGTAATAACATAGGTATCATGATCATATCATACTATGTATCAAACTAATAAAATTTCAAAATTAAATCAATACAACCATTGTAACAATGAATCAATCAATCAAATTGATTAAATCACAAAACCAATTATGAAAAAACAAAAATCATAATTAAAAATTTAAAAGCACCTGAAAGTCAAACAAGACGTCAGAATTTGGCTTAAAAACGTAGAGCCTGCTAGGCATTCTTGTTTAAAACGTTGTTTACACTCGAAAAAAACTATTTTAAAGCCAAAATCCGACAATCGAAACTTATGAACAGTAACTTGCCGAAACGCGCGTGAATAGTAACCGTGAATAGTAACCGTGAATAGTACCGTGTGAACAGTAATTTTGCTTTAATCAAATTAGAGCATTACACACATAATTAAACAATTTAATCACCTAATCAAATTAGGGTTTGTTACATATCTAATCTAATTAGATCCAATCAAATTGGGATTTTAAGACAATCTTAAAATTGGGTTTCCAACAATAAATTAGGGGTTTTCTTAAATCAGTAAAATTAGGGTTCCTTCTAATCAAACTAAAGGAATTCATCATAATATCAAATATTATGGTACAATACAACATCTAACATGATACAACCCTAAATTTAATATTTAACAACATACAATAACAATTGTATACAATTGAACTAATTCAATTCAAAACCCCAATATGGAAACTCAAGAATAAACACAAAGATACAACAATTATATCTAATGGTGAAACCTTTTAATCTAATACTTAACAATACATGTTCGCTCTGATACCACTGAAGGGTTCTGTAACGATTTTCAACAAATTTGAATTACAGAATTCCCAAGATCTCATGCATGTTAAGTATTAAGATTAAACAAAAGGGTGATTAGCAAGCTTACTTGGATGCGGAAGAATTCCAATAATATGCTAATAAAAAGAAGTATAATAAAATCCAAATCGCAGCTTCCTGAATAATAATATAATCTGTGAGACCATCTCACAATAACGCCCCAAGTGTTGCGCCTCTACCGGTATCCACACAATATGAACTCGTCTTCAAAATCTTCCCCTATAAGAAATGACAAGAAAAACATTATTAGAATTAAAACTTGATTTTCCATAATTAAAGTGTTGAAAACGATTTTGACGGAATTGAAAATAAACCGTACTTGAAGATGGAGAGCGAAGGGAGATTCTAGAAATATAATTAGGACGGATTTAATTAAGAAATTGAAGTTTCTTAAAGAAATGAAGGTTTTATGATGATTTTGCTCAAGAACGACGAAGAACAAATGAAGCACGACGAAGAACGATAATGAAGGAACGATGAAGAACGATTTAATTGATCTAATTTGATGTATGTAAAATGAAAAGTTTTTGGTGCGGAATGAATAAGAAAGAAAATATCAAGGCTAAGAGGGGAAAAAGAGACGGGTGAAATGGAAGGAATTGGGTCTGTTTTTACGACGAATTTGCGGACGGTTTAAGTTGAACGACCGATAAATTACAAAATATCTTAATATTTTTATTAGTTTAATCATATTAATTAAAAGATCTAATAGGAGTGGAAAAAAAATGACATGGGGCGTATGACTCATGTCAAGTCGGGTTTCGGGACTTAAGTTGACCCGGGAATAGTTAAATGACGTTTGGGGTTAAATCATAAAAGTTATTCTTTAATTCCGAATAAATTCAAAATAATTATATTAAATTATCCTAAATTCAAATAAATCTTAATAAAAATAAATTAAATTTATTATTTTTCAAAATAAAATTTCGGTCTTTCAATTTACGAGGTGAGTCGGAAAAAAGTCACCGAGAAGCGTCAATAGTCGGACTTAAAAGTAGACAAAGTCAAGATGACTAAAAGTTAAGAAAAGTTTTATGAGACTGAAACAGTCAAGAAAGGTCAAATGGACACTTTAAAAAGTCAGAAAAAAGTCAAAAGGACGACTTAAAGTCAAGAAAAGTAAAGATGACTAAAAAACGGGAGATTTTTTCATGAAATCAATCAGAAAATTCAATACGAACTCGGAATTTCAAAATACGACTCGAAACAATAAATTCTATTTTAAAAACTTAAGTCTGCTGAAAAGTGTTAGTAAATATTTTTACTAGAAAAATTGGGTACTTTTCGGGTTGTTACACTGATCCGGATGATAAGAGGAGGTTAGTTGTTATAACACCGAGAGCTCGGCATGAGATTGATGATTACGATGAGGATGGTGAGCAGGAGGAAAGGCAAACGATTAAAAACTTTCAAAATGAGAATTCCTTTGATGATGAGGTGGATAATTTATTGATATATGTACGTGAGGATCATGATGAGGGTGAATGGATCGATAACAGTAACAAAATGGGCAGTAGTTTAAAGCGTCATCTTCAAAAAAATTGAGGTATGACGTGGAATACCAAAATACATAATAATTATGAGGCTTCAAAAAGAATTTAAATTCTTATGTCACTACTTTACATATAGATTAATTAACTTTAGCGGGATAGTGTGAAAGATTTTTTTTATTTTATTTTTGTTTCCTAAATGATGTCAATTTATTGTGTAATCCTTCTGTATTTAAACTTTTGCAGGTTTATGACGAAAAAGAAAATTCATGTATGCTCGTCTCGTACTGATGGTTCCTCATCTGATGAAGATTCTGATGTTGAAAAGTCGAATCGTGAGGATGAGAGGGGGCGTACCGTGCTTGCTATGGTAGGCAAGGCAATTCAAAATAATACCAAAATACCCTTAGATTGGCATCGAGTTCGTAAAACTCCATGCGGACCTAATCGGTTAAAATTCAGCAACTATATTGGAGTGGTCGTTCGGGAAAGAGTATGCATCACCTACAGTACCTGGAAAGATGTCCCTAACTCCCAGCTTGACAAGTTCTATGACACAATCGCGGTAAGAAATAATATCTCGATATAGTCCAACACTGACAATAATATAAACTGTTTGATTCAAGTATATATAGTTCATTGGTTTGTTGGAGCTTTGCTGCTATTTTATGTTGAAATGATAAATGAAGTCTACCTAGAAAATTATCGGGTTTTGTTTCTAGTGACTGTTAGTTTTTTTCTGAAGCTGGGTTACTAGTTCTTGTACAGTTGTAGTTGTAACAGCCATAGATTACAGCCCTACAACTAATCTTTGTTGACTGCTGGCCAAAAATACATGTGAACCCATTCCGGATAATGTTGGTATTGCTAAGCTCCTTGTTCGTTTGAATTTTACTTTTATATGCACTGAGCTAATACCAATTCTCTATGTGCTTGGATAAATGATGTTGAACCAATTGCTAAAAATGGAAAAAATTTCTCTACAGAAAGGGTTTACAGTACGACATGACCGTAAAAAAGGGATCTTATCTCGAGCTGATGATTATTGGAGAGCTTTCAAGACAAGATTAAGAAGGCTCTGGATGTACAAGAAGTCTGGAAAGTTAAGAAAAAGGCCACCATGGAAATATAATTGGATACTTCAACCTGCTTGGGATAAATTGAAGGAAATGTGCACTACTGAAAAATTCAAGGTCTTGGTTTTCCTATATGCTATAGAATACTCCATATGATTTAATTATTTTTATTAGGGAAGAGGATATTTTGTGCTCTAACTTTGCTGTTTACGACTTTGAAGGAAATAAGTGAAGATAGTAGGAATCGATCAAATCTCAGAATATCAAGCTATCGAGGAGGCTGCTTTGGGTACCAATACTATGAAGATGAGATTGTATGTTTTACAAATATCGGGTAATTCATAACTTTTAGTGAGCTAACTATTTTCACTAGTACTATACTGTTTTCTTGTAATGTTAGATACAAGAACATTTGAAAAACGGGAGACATGTCGATCAAGTGCCCGACATGAGTTGTGGATTAAAGCTCATTCACATGTCAAAAATGGAGATCGAACCTTCAATAATCCAAATGACTCTGAAATTGCAGAATTAATTGTAATTGTTTTTCTTAACAAGATTTAAATTCAGATATTTGTTATTGTACTGACTGTTCTTATGGTTTTATCGATGTTACCTTAAGGATACATTCAAGGGACAGGTTGAAAGAGGCGAAACTGTCTTAGAGGGTGGTCGCGACGATATTTTGGCAAGAGCTCTGAAGAAGCTAGAACACGGTGGACCTGTTAGAGGCATTGGGTCAGGCATCAGAAACAGCGAGTACTTTGGATTTACTAAACCAACTCCACCTAGTCAAATGCGTGGTGAAATAACTGGTCTGAGGTCGGAGTTAGCAATGATGAAAAACAACCAACAATTTATCATGACGTTTGTGATGTCGTTGGTGGATAAAGAGCAAATGGTGGATAAAGAGCAAATGAAGGAATTCATAACTGGTGTAAGCCAAATGGGAACTTTTGGTGTCCAAATCGGTGGCCAATTCAATTGTTTTGGTGGTCATACAAATGACCAATATGATACCTTGGATGAGCTACAAGATAATATAGGTGATCAATTTGATACAACTAATGGTAGAGGTGGTGGTCAGCATAGTGCACTAGGTGGGCATAAAAATGGCTCATTTACGCAACTTTTAATTAATGGCGATGAAGGGTTATCCAAATGGTCTAAAGGGGATGACGGATTCTATCAATGTTTTAAGGATTTGCAAAATCCCTTTTGTAAGTCAAAATCGAAACCTCATTTTCAAGAAAAAAAGCATGTCCAAGAGAAAGAGCAAGAGCTTGAGCCTTACATTGTTCCATGGCCTAATAATAAAGTCGTTGGGTCTGATCACCAACAAATTGAGTTCCACTATCAGAACCCTAACACTTCCCCCTCAACTATTCTTTCATGCACGATGGTCGATGAAACTCCTATTAGTTTGCTTGATTTGCCTCAGGTATGTACACACAGCTTGATATCATCTCGACCCTTTAAAATGTCTATTGATATGGGCTGTAATTAACATTTACGAGTTTGTGAGTTTATATAATGAAATGTCTATTGTTGATTTGAAATATGAAAAAGGTCTCTCAATGAACAATATGTTACCACATATGTTACAATATGTCTCACTAATTATCTAGTTTACTCTTTGACCACCCACTTAATTTATATGGACTAGGGTATACAAACTTTATGGACAATTTTCTTCCCTCTTAGTTCCCTTGAGATTTTTCTCTCTTGGAAAAACTCATAATAAACACCTTCCTCTATATATCTTTATATAGGGAGTTCAAGGGAATCCTAGACCATCTAGGATAAGAAAAATATAATAAGAATAATAAATATTATTCTTATTCCTTTAATAATTAATCAATATTAATTATAATATTGCCCAAAACTCATCTAGTGTGTGACCCTGTAGGACTGACTAATACTACCCGAGTCCCAACTCATTTAGGACTCAGACTACAAGCGGCTCCTAGCAGAACATTGTAGCCACATAAAATTAATCAGTTATACAATATTACGGACATATGGGCATACTAACTCCTTTATATAAGACATGGTGTTTTTCCTTTAACAGTATAACCAGATAAATTACCATATGCAGGATAATCTTGAATGGTGCAAAACAACATTGCTCTAAGGGTAAATGTCTCATTTCGATGTGCATCGTAAACTTGTTCGCCCGTTTCCCATAACATTTTCAAATCATCAATGAGGGGCGCTAAGTATATGTCTATGTCATTTCCCGGTTGTTTCGGGCCCAAAATTAACAAGGAAAGCATCATGTAGTTTCTTTTCATACATAGCCAAGGAGGTAAGTTGTAGGTAATCAAAATGACTAGCCAAGTACTATAGGTGGTACTAAGGGAACGAAATGGATTCATACCGTCAGTGGACAATGCAAGGCGTAGATTCTGTATTTCGTTGCCAAACTCGGGAAATTTTCCATCAATAAACCTCCACTGTGGTGAGTCGGCTGGATGCCTAAGTTTATCATCCTTAATTCTTCCAGAATGATGCCATGTCAATTTTTCCGCATCTCTCGCATTCGAAAAAAGACGCTTAAATCTTGGTATAATAGGAAAGTACCATAAGACCTTAGCTAGCACTTCTTCCTTCTTATACCGTGAGACATTACAAGTAGGACAACTTTTCAATGAATCATACTCGTTACGAAATAAAATACAATCATTACGGCAAGCATGAATTTTCTCATAAGGCAAACTCATTGAACACAAAATCTTTTTAACCTCGTATGTCCTACTTGGAAGGACATTATCATCCGGAAGCATATCTTTCACAACTTCAAGTAATTCTGTAAAACCTATATCACTAAACCATGACTTGCCTTCAAATTATACAATCTTAACACACTTGACAATTTTGTATATTTTTTGCAGCCTATGTACAAAGACTTCTCAGAATCACCTAACAACGTTTCAAATGCAGCCGGATTTTCATTAAACTTATCTTGAACTTCGTGTAACATATCCTCTATCCTATTGATACAAGATCATGTGGCGACACCAATATAGAAGATACAAATGTCGTCATAAACATGGAAGATGGCGTAAGCGTTGCGAAACAAGATATAGGCATGATACACCAGGGTTCATTAAAATCAAGAATTGTACTACAAATAGCATACACAAGAAACGACATTGGTGACGGTCATGAACATGCCTAAAACGGCTAACTCGTACGCATCTTGAGCTGATTTGGATGAATAAAACGAATAAAAAAATCAGCACTTAGTTATTCTCATCTTGTAATATTTTAATAATATAATTAGGGTCTATGTTGTAATCATTAAGCTACTTTGTAGGCCTTGGAGTACAAGTAAAAACCTAGGGTCTAGAGTGTCATCATTAGCCTAGGCTTTATAGGGTAATGATTAGCCTAAGTAGTAGGCCTTGGAGTGCAAGGTTAATTTTGTGATGTAAGCAATGATGTCACGCGCCTTGGAGACCAAGGTATGCTCTCCTATAAAAGGAGACTACTTCTCCGTGGCAAGACACACTTGAACTATCATCAATCAAAAATTGAGTTTTCTCTCAAAGTTCTCTCTTGTGAGCTGCATTTTAATTTGTAGTTCGAGTTGAATTTCCGGTTGTGAATCGGGTTCAAAGTTTAGACTTGGGTGAGGTAATCCAAGGGCTAAATACTTATCAATTTTACCTTATTTCTATTTCACTATTCCCGGTTACTATTCACAGCAAAAAAAAAATTGTTGTTACTATTCACGTGAACAGTACACGGGTACTATTCACATACAAAATATTTACTTGTTTTCGTCATTCGCTTCCGCAAGCGTATCATTTGGCATCAGAGCGTAGGTTCTTATTCTTTTGTAATACAAAATAATGAATCCCAATCAAGATCAAGGCGGCATTGTTCAACCAAATTCCGACGAAAAAATTGAAGAATTATCGCGACAAGTTCAATCAATGATGGAGAAAATGCAATTTCAATCTGAGCAATTGCGTCAACTTCAACAACAACCACGCCCACAACCCCGACCTGCATTCCGTCCCCAAGACCATCCACAACGATTCATCGATGAATTTAAAGTAACTGAACTTCCAGAATTCGATGGCGGTACTGATCCGGAAAGTTATTTGGAGTGGGAACGCAAGATGGAGAGTTTATTCGAGTTCAAGGAGGTCGTCGATGAAAAAAAATTCAAATATGCTATTCTTAGACTTACCAAAAATGCGTCTCTTTGGTACGAAAATCTAAAGGCATCAAGGACACGAGAAGGTAAGGAACGAGTTGCTTCATGGGAGATTTTGAAACGTAAGTTGCGCAAGAGGTATGTCCCCAAAAACTACAAGCAAGACTTGTATCGTAAGATTTCTGAACTTACGCAAGGGATTTGGGACGTTGCTACTTACATTTCCGAGTTTGAGAAACTAACTTTGATGTGTGATGTGTTCGAGTTGGAAGAACAAAAAATGGCTAGGTTCATTCGTGGTCTAAATCAAAATATTGCTAACACGGTGGATTTGCAGTTCTACAATACTTTTGATGAACTTTGCAATCTAGCTATGAAGGTGGAAAAGCAACAGAAGGCCAACCGAACTAGTTCAAACACTACAAAAGTTACAAGTTGGTCAAAGTCTGACGGTTATCCAAAATCCGTTGGGTCAACTTCATACGCCTCCAGTTCTGCCCATGGTACTATAAACAAAGTTCTCGCACCACCAAGGCAAGATGGAGCCTTGAACAAACCAAAGGAGCGGGATTTAAGCAAGGTTCGTTGTTTCAAGTGCCAAGGCTTTGGTCACTTCCAAAACGAATGTCCAAACAAGAGGATAGTGACTTTAAGAGAAGCAATTGATGTTCGAGAGAAACTCGAAGAACAAGCACTTGAAGAACATGAAAACTTTGTTGAGGAAGAAGAAGAGATGTCCGAAGAAGGAGATGTTTTCAAAGCTCCAACAAGAACCGAATCCTTGGTCTTAAGGCGATCTTTACATGCCAAAACAGATCCCTTGGTGAATGAGCAACGTGACCAAATCTTCCACACCAAATGTCTAGTTCGAGACAAATGGTGTAATGTCATAATTGATGGTGGAAGTTGCACCAACGTGGCCTCAAGTGAAATGGTGAAAAAGTTAGCATTGGCAACCACACCCCACCCAAAGCCATACCAATTGCATTGGCTTGATGATGGGAGTTCCATAAAGGTCAATCAATAAACCAAAGTAATTTTTACAATGGGTCCATATCAAGATGAGATTGTGTGCGATGTTGTGCCCATGGATGCTTGCCACGTCCTCCTAGGACGACCATGGCAGTTTGATCGAGATGTCACTCACAAAGGGCGCACTAATGAATATATATTATTCATTAATGGAAAGAAGATTATTTTGAAGCCAATGACACCCGAAGAGATACGTTCTACCTCCCTAGCTAAAGCAAAGAAGCCAAGTCTTACGGTTCTTGCAAATGCTCGAGAAATGGAACAAGCAATTGAAAGGGGAGAGCGAATCTAAGCACTTGTTTCCAAAGAGAGTGTCATAGGTGAGACCGAATTGAATACCACTCTCAATCCAAACGTCAAAGCGTTAATCCAAGAATATGAAGACGTGTTTCCAAACGATCTTCCGGCTGGTTTACCTTCAATTCGAGGCATAGAGCATCAAGTTGACCTTTTTCCAGGTGCACAACTACCTAACAAGGCGGCATATCGATGCAATCCGGAGGCAACTAAAGAGCTACAAAGGCAAATTGATGAGTTAATGGAAAAGGGCTATGTTCGTGAAAGCATGAGTCCGTGTGCTGTACCCGCACTATTAGTGCCAAAGAAGGATGGATCATGAAGGATGGATCATGGAGGATGTGCCTTGGAGTGCAAGGTTAATTTTGTGATGTAAGCAATGATGTCACGCGCCTTGGAGACCAAGGTATGCTCTCCTATAAAAGGAGACTACTTCTCCTTGGCAAGACACACTTGAACTATCATCAATCAAAAATTTAGTTTTCTCTCAAAGTTCTCTCTTGTGAGCTGCATTTTAATTTGTAGTTCGAGTTGAATTTCCGGTTGTGAATCGGGTTCAAAGTTTAGACTTGGGTGAGGTAATCCAAGGGCTAAATACTTATCAATTTTACCTTATTTCTATTTCACTATTCCCGGTTACTATTCACAGCAAAAAAAAAATTCTGTTACTATTCACGTGAACAGTACACGGGTACTATTCACATACAAAATATTTACTTGTTTTCGTCATTCGCTTCCGCAAGCGTATCAGCGTTAATCCAAGAATATGAAGACGTGTTTCCAAACGATCTTCCGGCTGGTTTACCTTCAATTCGAGGCATAGAGCATCAAGTTGACCTTTTTCCAGGTGCACAACTACCTAACAAGGCGGCATATCGATGCAATCCGGAGACAACTAAAGAGCTACAAAGGCAAATTGATGAGTTAATGGAAAAGGGCTATGTTCGTGAAAGCATGAGTCCGTGTGCTGTACCCGCACTATTAGTGCCAAAGAAGGATGGATCATGGAGGATGTGCATTGATAGTCGAGCCGTTAACAACATCACTATCAAGTATCGCTTCCCAATTCCACGTCTAGACGACATGCTAGATGAATTACATGGCTCTATGGTGTTTTCAAAGATCGATTTAAGAAGTGGATACCACCAAATTCGAATGAGAGAAGGAGATGAATGGAAAACCGCGTTCAAGACAAAACATGGCTTATATGAATGGTTAGTGATGCCGTTCGGATTAACGAATGCACCTAGCACTTTCATGCGTCTTATGAATGAAGTGTTGAAGCCATTTCTTGGTAAGTTTGTTGTTGTATACCTTGATGATATTCTGGTCTACAACAAGAATGTGGAGGAACACCTCACTCACCTAAAGAGTATTTTCAACGTCCTAAGAGCCCAAAAACTATTCGGAAAATTAGAGAAGTGTACATTCTTGGTGGATCGAGTTGTGTTTCTAGGATATGTGGTATCCAAGGAAGGCGTATCCGTGGATGAATCGAAGGTTGAAGCAATGAAGTCATGGCCTATTCCCACTACTATCACTGAGGTTAGATCATTTCATGGGTTAGCTTCATGTTATCGACGATTTATTCACAATTTTAGTACCATTATGAGTCCGATAACAGAGTGCTTAAAGAAAGGAGCATTTGTATGGACGCCACAAGCACAACAAGCTTTTGAAGCCATTAAGGTGAAGCTTTGCCAAGCACCAATTCTTGCGTTGCCTGACTTCTCCCAACCATTTGAAGTAGAATGTGATGCAAGCGGAGTTGGTATAGGAGCTGTCCTCATCCAAGGAAAACGCCCCATAGCATACTTTTCCGAAAAGCTTGGTGGAGCACGGAAGAATTATTCTACTTATGATAAGGAGTTCTACGCCATAGTACGAGCTCTTGATCACTGGAGTCATTATTTGCGGCCAAATCACTTTATACTTCATTCTGATCATGAAGCATTGAAGTATATTAATGGCCAACAAAAACTCAATGCTCGACATGCAAAATGGGTGGAATTCTTACAATCATTTCATTTCTCATCAAGGTACAAAGATGGAAAAAGTAATGTGGTAGCCGATGCCCTCTCTAGGCGTTATTCCTTAATTACAACACTCGAAACAAAGCTACTTGGTTTTGAATTGATCAAAGGATATTATGACCAAGATGAATCATTTCAAGGCATCCTTCAAGCAAGCAAAAATGGAGTATTTAAGGAGTTTGTAATGAAAGATGGTTTCCTATTTAAAGGGAATCGATTGTGTGTTCCTAAGCACCCCATTAGAGAATTGTTGGTAAGAGAGGCACATGGCGGTGGAATCGCTGGGCATTTTGGTGTACAAAAGACGTTGGAAGTGTTACAAGAGCATTTCTTTTGGCCGAAGATGCAAGGCGATGTTCAAAACATAGTTAGCAAGTGCGTGACTTGTCACTTGGCTAAAAGTACTTTCCGACCAGGAGAATACAAACCATTGCCAATTCCAGAACGACCATGGGAAGATATCTCAATGGATTTTATAGTGGCTTTACCTCGCACTCAAAGAGGAAATGACGCAATCATGGTTGTCGTTGATCGATTCTCAAAGATGGCTCATTTCATTCCATGCCATAAGAACGACGATGCCCCATATGTTGCCGACTTATTTTTTAAGGAGATTGTACGCCTACATGGAATGCCTAGAACTATTGTTTCAGATCGCGATTCCAAGTTCTTAAGCTATTTTTGGAATACGCTTTGGAGAAAGGTGGGTACGAAGCTTTTGTTTAGTACCTCACATCACCCACAAACCGATGGGCAAACAGAGGTGACTAACCGAATTTTGGGTACGATATTACGTGGGTTGGTGAGCAAAACCCAAAAGGATTGGGATCACAAGCTCTCCCATGCCGAGTTTGCCTATAATCGTTCTCCGACTTTCGCTACCAAGCATTCACCATTTGAGATTGTCTACGGAATCAACCCATACTTGCCACTTGACTTGTTACCATTACCTTCTGATGAGCTCGTTCATAAAGATGCCGAATCAAAGCTCAAATCCATGATCAAGCTACACGAGCAAGTCAAGAAACGTATCGAAGTGGTTAATGAGGCATATAAGCGTAAGGCAAACAAGTATCGCAAGCCGAGGGTATTTAATGAAGGCGACTTAGTTTGGTTACACTTACGCAAGGAGAGGTTCCCACACAAACGCAAGAACAAGCTAATGCCAAAATGTGAGGGACCGTACAAAGTCATTGCAAGGGTAAATGACAATGCTTACAAAATTGAGCTCCCCGGTGATTATGGAGTTCACGCAACCTTTAATGTTGGTGATCTTACTCCTTACATTGATGATGATGGCCTAGCAGAATTGAGGTCAATTCCTTTTCAAGAGGGAGAGGATGATACAAGATCATGTGGCGACACCAATATAGAAGATACAAATGTCGTCATAAACATGGAAGATGGCGTAAGCGTTGCGAAACAAGATATAGGCATGATACACCAGGGTTCATTAAAATCAAGAATTGTACTACAAATAGCATACACAAGAAACGACATTGGTGACGGTCATGAACATGCCTAAAACGGCTAACTCGTACGCATCTTGAGCTGATTTGGATGAATAAAACGAATAAAAAAATCAGCACTTAGTTATTCTCATCTTGTAATATTTTAATAATATAATTAGGGTCTATGTTGTAATCATTAGGCTACTTTGTAGGCCTTGGAGTACAAGTAAAAACCTAGGGTCTAGAGTGTCATCATTAGCCTAGGCTTTATAGGGTAATGATTAGCCTAAGTAGTAGGCCTTGGAGTGCAAGGTTAGTTTTGTGATTTAAGCAATGATGTCACGCGCCTTGGAGACCAAGGTATGCTCTCCTATAAAAGGAGACTACTTCTCCTTGGCAAGACACACTTGAACTATCATCAATCAAAAATTGAGTTTTCTCTCAAAGTTCTCTCTTGTGAGCTGCATTTTAATTTGTAGTTCGAGTTGAATTTCCGGTTGTGAATCGGGTTCAAAGTTTAGACTTGGGTGAGGTAATCCAAGGGCTAAATACTTATTAATTTTACCTTATTTCTATTTCACTATTCCCGATTACTATTCACAGCAAAAAAAAAAAAAAAACTGTTACTATTCACGTGAACAGTACACGGGTACTATTCACATACAAAATATTTACTTGTTTTCGTCATTCGCTTCCGCAAGCGTATGACCTATCACCCTCATTAATAGTAGAATTCTCACGCACACTATCCATAAAAGTTCTTTCTTTATCTTCTCCATGCCAAATCCAAAATGTTTTATCAAAGGCCGATTTGCTCAAATGATTAAGTATTTCGTCAACTTTTTTATATAAAAAGTGATGGCATTTAAAACAAGGACAAGGTAACCTTGTACGCCCTCTAGAATTCTCAACAGCAAAATTAATAAAATTCTTTACTCCAGCTATATACTCAGGGTCACCTGGCTTTGATGTGGAAATCCATCTCCGATCCATATCTATAAGACTACACCCCAATATTTTGGCATAATTGTTCAAAATTTGATTAAATATAATTAATAATAGTGGAAGTTTTGATTTAATAGATCTAATGTGTAAGAGTGTAATGTGTACCAGCATCATCCCTACTTGTGACAACCCTCGCGAATGCGGAAATAAAACATAACAAGCATGTGATTTATATAGCGGAAAATACGGTATTTTTAAAACTTTTTACATTCAAATAGAAAGGTACGAGGAATGTCAATAATTACAAACCAAAGTATAAAATACTACAAGAGACGTAGTCTCTCAAAAATGTTATCCAACATCAAAATTATTAGCAACTAGCTAAAACAACGTCTAGAGGTGATTCATCCAGGCCAACGCCCGCTAGCTCACACCCGAACCCAAAATACCACAAGCAAAAAGCCATCCAATCAACCAACCTGTTCATCCATGAAAAACATGAACGCCACAGTCAGTGGGGAGTAACTCCGGGTTCTCCCAGCCATATCACATTAAACATACATAAACGAAAATACAAAAGTAGAAGCATGCATATATAGATATACATGTGAAATATGAGAAGGATAAATAGGCAATTCAATATATAAGAATATCGATACATGAAGTACAAAGCCATAACCATCATATTATAGAAAGACTCGGGAAAGACACCCTTAAGCGACTATACACTCACTAGGGCTTGCATCTCACCGTTAGTGGCATACACTTGATAAGATAGAACTCGACATATGAACTGTACGCATCGGATTATAAATAGACTCGGGGAAGACACTCTTAGGCAACCATACACTCACTAGGGCTTGCATCTCACCGTTAGCGGCATAAGTTTGATAAGATTGAGACTCGACAAACAAACCATGCCAAGTCATCCAACGATCACGAATAAACAATCATATAATCATCCATTCAAACGTACAATAAGTTGACGACCTCTCTCACGACAAATGTCACGCACTAGCACCGTGTACATGCAAGTATGATTAAAAGGCATCCACGGGATAAGACATATTCCCTGAACGCATACACGATTCAATTTATTTCGTATAAGTAGACTAATTTCCTCCTGTTAGAACGACGATCATAATACGGTCCTAGTCTAAATCTGGCCAGACTCCCGGAATCACATTTTCCGATTCGACATGCGATGACATTTCGCATCCAAGACTCGGTCAATCATAGACGCCGAGTACCCCAAATTCGGTCAACCTTCACGAAAGAGGCGGAAAAGAGCACAAGCCTCATAACAAGCGGTACGCTACATGCAAATGACACCACCTCGCAAGTATACAACATTTGACGGCCGGGTCGATCAACGCAAAGCGTTCGCCTCCCAACAACGTCGTCATATGCCCACTAACACATGCAATCAAGCAGTAAGGATACACTCCCCGTTCCGACATTCCAGCTTTACGAACGTAGAGGTAGCCAAGGGAATGAGACTACAAAGCACATAGAAAATTAGTGCTCAAACCGTAACATTTGTAAAACCGACTCAAACGGGGACATATCAAAAACCGTCACAAAACATGCGATACAAGCGAAGGGATTAATCATATATTCGAAACATTAATATTTAAAGTCAACTTATAAAGTCAAACTCGGAAGTCAACAAAAGTCAAAGTCAAACCCGAGCCCCAAGACCCAAACCCGTCAATTGGAGTGGCCTACAAAAAAATCATCAATGCAAGAATACTAAGTCCAAAGGGTCAAGGAAAGTCAAGGCGGAAACTAGAATGCAAAGGTTCAATTTTGGGAAAACTGGCAGCAAGAAACGCTGCCAGCGCCAGGCAACGCTGCCAGCGTCCCACGACGCTGCCAGCGTCCTGGTCTCAGGCACGCGATCCTTCATTTTTCAACTTGTCAACAACATACAAAAATCATCATTTATCAACACAAACCATCAATTCTCATATCAATTAACAACTTAAAACAACCATCATCAACAACACAATTCCTATGATTACTAACCTTATTCTAAATACGATTTCTAACATAGAAAACACATTAAAACACGTAAATGATATCGAGTAACCCTTCACCGTTACCTTTTCGCGTCTTCACTCGACGTCTAGGTCCTGCTCTACTAAGTAGTAGTCTTTGTCGAGGTCTTGAAGGTTACCACCTACGATTAGACAATAAAAGATGAATATAATTCACCTTTGAGAAAGACGGATAAATTGAAAAGAGAGAAAGACGGTAATTTTATTAACAATACGGATAGAGGACGATGATAGGGAAGGAATAAGACGAACCTTAGTGAATTTGAGCAAGAAATGAAGGCGTATGATCGATATTAAGACTTGAGCAAATATGGAGGCTAGGTTTTGGTGTTTACTTGGTGAGAAAGAAGAAGAAGATTGAATGAGGGAGCTAGGGTTGTGAGTGAGTATATGAAGGAGTAAGTGGAAAAGTCATGAGAAAAGCCCAAAAACGTCTTAAGACGTAATTTACTCGAAATCTCGCGTAAAGTCCGAAAACGAACTCGGAAATTCTAAACTAGACACGGGAAATTTAATTCTAAAATAAAACTAAATTTTGCTGAAAAGTATCCGTATAATATTTTTAAATTACAAATAGGGTACATTTGCGGGTGTTACACTACTCATTTGTTCATTTTAAGTAAAAAAAGAGTAAAACGACAAAGGCTGTTTGTTTTAGTTTCAATGCTATGATTCAATTCTTAAATTTCTCTGTAATTCATATATCTTTTGGGTTTTAGTATGTATACACGAGTTAAAAATATTCACCTAACTACTTTTGATATCCCTCTATTTCTTGAAATACTTAAACAAAAGACATTTGTTACTTTACATGATCCAAAAGGATGTGAACAAAATGAGACTAATTGAGCAAAGTAAAGAAAGTATATACTTCTATCAAGCGATTAAAACTTGTGAGAAGTATATATATTCGAAAACAAAAGCCGATTTTCAGTTGGATATAATTAAACATGTACGTTTTCAGTACACACATTATATTAATGCAAATTTTCATTTTAGACGGCTGAATTGCGCAGGAATTAAGAGGGATAAAATGTGATCATTTTACGACATATGAACATTTCCTAAGAAAAATTTATCATCCGTTTGTGGTTAGAACGAGACAATTTCAGTTATAACTTTTTATTAATAAATGGTACCTTATCACGCCATTTTTCCCATCTTAAGTTAAGACCGCCTTAAGGAGACCGACTAATTGTATTCGTAAGACTAATTGTACTATTCATGGTATGTATAGATAAGCACAAGTCTTGGGAAGTAGCTATTTATGCTAGCCATTCCTAGCTCTGAGACTAATATTAGACTATGTACTGTGAACTTGTTCTTCCTAATTTGATGGGTTTAACACAATATCAGCGACCTCCCCCGTTTTTTATATTTACGGAATCATCAATTAACAAACAAGGATGCATTTATAATGTCAATTCAAGTAATACATAACAGAGTACTCCATATTTCTTTTAACAAAACTCAATTCTTAAAGCCCCAATTGTCCATTTTTGACAAACAATTAAATACTGATTGAACATCAATTAAACAATCAACTCAAGCACAATTATACAGCACAACATACGAAACCCAATTGAATAGAAGCACTTATGCATGGCAATGTTAATAAACAAAGGTGCAATTACTGTGATATATGAAATATAAAGAAAGAATTATACAAACCTAGAATTAGGAGAGGCAATAGAGCTTTGTAGGTTACTAGTCAATCAACAATTAAGGCCGTCGTCTTACCAATTCAAGAAGAATAGGAAGCGGTTAAGAGCAAGAAGGAATTCGCACGAAAGGTTTTGCGGAAATAAGGGTGTTTATACTAGGTTGAAGAAGGTAGGTTTTTTTTTACTGAAAGGGGAGGGGAAGGTTGGAGTGGGGTAATTTCGTTGTGGCAGACTAGTCAAAGCAAGGAAATGGCTGGGCATGGGAATTAGATGGGCCACAAGTGATTTATATTAAATTGGACTTGTAATTAATTATGTTGTGAATCAATATATATATATATATATAAAAGAGGCTTTTTTCAAGGCACGTGAGTGACTCCAACTTTGTGGGAACTCTTTAAATAATTTTTTATTAACTATCTTTTTTTATGGAATAAAATAAAATAAAAATAAAGTTGGAATATAGTTGGAACTCTTTTAGTATTTTTTTATTAACTATTTTTAATATGGAAAAAAATAAAAAATAAAATAAAATTGGAATCTTTTAAATAATTTTTTATTAACTTTTTTTATTATGGAAAAAAAAAATTTATTAACTATTTTTATTATGAGGAAAATAAAAATAAATTAAATTAAAAAAATAATAAATCTTTTTTTTTATCTTCTAAGGAAAGACATAGGTTTAAATAAATTTTAATTAACTATTTTGATATTACTACTATTATTATTATTATTATTATTATTATTATTATTATTATTATTATTATTATTATTATTATTATTATTATTAACACTTTTTTTGGGAAAAAATCAATATATATATAAGAGGCTTTTTTCGAACAATTCTATAGGTCTAAATCATCTTTTTCAATTTTTGGAAATTATATTTTAAGATTTTGCAAGATTACGAAAAAGATACTATGTAATATTTTAAATAAATGACTTTTAAAATATTTTTTATTATTCTGATATTAGTATAATACTCTCTCATATTCCATCTATTCTTCCTTATTTTCTATTTGGTCCATTCATGTTTTCTTCCATATTTCCATTTTTGGAGGTGGGACTGTGTGTTTTGTGTGGTCCATATTTAATTGCATGTGAAGTATAGTGTTTTGTGTGGTACATATTCATTTTCTTAATCCTAGAGCTCAAATGAAAAGGGAAGAATACATGGAATATGAGGGAGTAGTTTAGTAGTAGTCAAGAAATAATTATTTTATAGAAAAATATGATATACTACTTAATATGTTATTTGTCCGACATTGAAAAATAACGTAGGTGTGGTGAATATACTACATATAAAAAGTGAATTGTCCCACATTGAAAATTTATCATAAGGTATGATGATCCTATGATTATAAATAGGAGTCATCATTGGAACTTATGTATCCACCGAAAATCTTTTGAGTCTCTTAAGTATTGTCTTAGAGATCTATTACAAGTTTGTATTATTATCTTTACAATAGTGAAATTTACATCATAAAAAATTAATTTAGGAAAGTTTTTTAATTAATACTTTGGATTTTAAAAATAAATTGGATAATATTTTAATTATTATAAAATAAAAATAATAGAAATATATATTTTATAGAAAAATATGGTGTACTACTTATATATTACTAGTTTTACACCCGTGCAAAAAATGCACGGATCATAATAGTCGTTGTTATCCTAAGATACATGTGTATATAAATTGTGTGTCATTAAGTGTTCAATTTCGTGAGTCTGTGACAATATAAATTGGTCAAAATATAGTGAATTGGTCCTCTTATTCAAATGTTAAATCTATACTCTGGTTTATTGCGTTTGTAATAATACAGTATTATAAGACGAAATTTGGGAAAATTTGAATTAATATTTTTCGTTTTTACTTTTGCATTAATAATTTTCGTTTTTTTTTCAAGTAAATACTTCTGCTTTTGTCAGATTTTGTTTAGTTCAAGTAAATACTTCTGCATTAATATTTTTTGTTTTTACTTGTTATCATTTTTTTGGTAGTTTATGTCATTTTTCACTTTTCTATTTATTAGTTTTAAGCCCGTGCAAAATTGCACGGGTATTATTTAAAGATTATGTTATAATGTTTATAGTCTAAGATAACCGTAAGAAAGAATTAAGATTTTACTTAAATCAATATTATAAGTTAAGGGTCAAATTCATAATTAAGTACTTAATAGTTATTTCGTAAAAGTTAAAAAGGACAAACTTATTTCTATAAGTTAATTGTTGTAAAAAAAACTTAAGAAAATGACATTAATGTCGACCCGTGCAATCACACGGGCATTAAATCTAGTTTATGATATAGATAACTTTCATGTCTTAAATGAACAAACTAATAGAATGTGATATTTTTGTAACGGAATTTTCAATGTACAAATAAAAATCAATGAATTCAAATTTTATTTACTTTAATAAATTATATTAGTGAAAAGTAAAGGTAAATAAATGACTGAGATGGAGGAAGTAAAACTTAGACCGAAAACAAATTTTTTTTATTTTTTATTATTTAACATTTAGTATATGTTTAATAACTTATTAATTTATAACATTGACAAATTTATTTTTGTCATGTCCAAGTAACCAACATTTATCTTACTCACATTAAAAGAAAAATATCTCAATTACATTATGTTTAAAAAGAATTAACCCAAATTTGGAGATAGATTTGGCCTCCAATAAATATTTGATATTTGATTTTATATTAGAAAAAAAATTAGTATACAACAAAACCCAACCCAAAAGGTCTTATGAATCTCAATTAAAATATCAACCCAAAAATATAAATTTAAGATAAAACCCCTAAAATTTGATCTCCCATCCGCCGACCCCCTCTATCAATTTCTCTTCTTCATTTTTCCCTTCCTAATTTCCTATACCCTAAACGTCTCACCTCAGTCACATATTTTGCCCCTCTCATCAGTCCTTCTCACCTGACTCCCTCATACTCTATTTACATCCTAAATGCCCAAAATATGTATTGGCCATAATAAAAGAAAAATCTCCCTTTAATTTTCCTCACATCTTCAATTTGCATCAATATATATTCTCTATAAGACCCTCTATATGCGAATTTAATGGATTTCATGTAAGTATTAGAGTGATATAATCTGAAAAAATTTATGCAAGTATAATCCGAAGCTTACATATGGATTTTTTTAATATGAACTTGGATGTATTTCAATTGCATATTTTTTTAATTAAACTTTTTTTATGTAAATATATTTTTCGTTATATGATCTATTGTACTATTTGTTATGTTTTGTTAATAGTTATATAATTATTATGGTGCTTTGAAAAAAAATCAATTAAGTTTGAAAAGATTCATCAGTATTTTTTTTTTGGCCGAAATTCCAGCTGTTCAATTTTTTTTGTTGAGAAAATCATTTTTTTATGTTCCATTATAATTATTATTGTGAGATTATAGTTAAATTTAGTAGCTAACATATTCCTGAAGAATAAGATAGATTTAATGGTTTGTGTTTCATCGGTAGATTATTAATAAATCAGAAAAACTAATGCAAAGTCGATATTAATAATTAATTCCATTATTTTTTTCATTATTTTTTTTCAGAAAAATTAATGCAAAGTCATTATTTTTTTTCAGAAAAACTAATGCAAAGTCGATAATTAATAAACTAAAGCAAAGTCCAAAAACATTTGAAGAACATAGTCTAAATAAATCAGAAAAAAAGAAGAGGAGAGAGGGTAATTAAAGTTTTTGTTTTGCTGTGGGGCCCACTAATCCTGAAATCTAGCAGCCAATAGGAAGGCTCTAAATGTTTCAGGATTAGTATATAGTAGATTTGTGTCACATTGAAAAATAATGTAGATGTAGTAAATATATTACGTATAAATAGTAGAATTGTCCCACATCGGAAAAATAACATAAAGTGGGTAATCCTATGATTATAAATAGAAGTCATCATTAAACCTTAGGTATTAATCCAAAAGTTTTTGAATCTCTTAAATATTGTCTTAGAGATCTCTTAAAAGTTTGCAGATGTGATGAATATGCTATGTAAAAATAGTAAAATTGTCATACATCGTAAAATTCACACAAGGTAGGTGATCCAATATTATATATAGGAATTATCCTTGAACCTTATATATCAA
This sequence comes from Heliosperma pusillum, assembly GCA_022085475.1. Taxonomy (NCBI): domain Eukaryota; kingdom Viridiplantae; phylum Streptophyta; class Magnoliopsida; order Caryophyllales; family Caryophyllaceae; genus Heliosperma; species Heliosperma pusillum. The sequence goes on along the minus strand of JAIUZE010071527.1, from coordinate 24,726 downwards.
ACTAAAATCTTTTAAGTTTATTAAATATTGTCTTAGAGGTCTCTTAAAAGTTTGTGTATTATTATCTCCACAAATGTTAAATTTACATCATTAAAAATTAATTTAGAAAAGTATTATTGTAACAAAAATTATGAAGTTAATATATATAATTAGATTCGTGATAAAAAAAAAAACTGCATAGTATAGAAACTCATATTATTTGCGCATATTTAGTGTAAGTTTTAGTATATTATTTGTCCCACATTGAAAAATAATGTAGGTGTGTTGAATATATTAACTATAAATAGTAGAATTGTCTCATATCAGATAATTATCATAAGGTAGATTATCTTATGATTACAAATGGAAATCATATGAAAGTTTCAACCCAAAATCTTTTGAGCTTCTTATATATTATCTTACAGAGTTCTTAAAAGTTTGTATTATAATTTTCACTATAGTGAAATTTATATCATTAAAAATTAAGTTTAGAAAAGTATCATAAATAATAAATTTGATGGTAACTACTTAATGTGTTATTTGTCCCACATTGAAAAACAATGTAGATGTGGTGACTGGTGAATATATACTACGTATAAATAGTAAAATTGTCTGACATTGAAAAGTTATAATAAGGTGGAGTGATCATAAATATGATCATCGCACGGGCTTTTAAAATATATTTTTATATTGTTAATAAATGACTTTGAAAATTTAATAAATGACTTTTAAAATATTTTTTTATTATTCTAATATTAATATAATGGTTTAGTAACAGTTAAGAAATAAATATTATTCTAGAAAAATATGGTGTACTACGTAGTTTGTTATTGGTCCCACATTGAAGAATAATGTATGTGTGGTGAATATGTTACCTATAATTCTATAAAATAGTAAATTATCCCACATCGAAAATTTACTATAACATAGGGTGATCGTATGATTATAAATACGAGCCATACTTGAACATAGGTATAAATACACAATTTTTTTAAGTCTCTTAAGTATTGTGTTGGAGAGTTTTTAAAAATTTGTATTATAATCGTCACAATAGTGAAGTATCATAAATAATAATTTTGATGATAAACTAATTAATGTGTTATTAGTCCCACATTGAAAAATAATGTCTTTGGGGTAAATATATATACTAAGTGTATATTGTAAAATTATCCCATATCAAAAAATATTATGAGGTAAAGTGATCATAAATATGAGATTATAAAGAGGAGTCATTTTAGTCTCTTAAGTATTGTCTTAATAAACCCTTAAAAGTTTGTATTATTATCTCCACAATAGTAAAATTTACATCATCAAACTTAATTTAGGAAAGTATCATAAATAATAATTCAGGAAAATATTATATAAGTAATAATTTTGATGGGTATTATTGCTTAATAAGTTATTTGTCCCACATTGAAATATAATACAAGTGTGGTAAATATACTACTTATAAATAGTATACTTGTCCCACATCGAAAAATTATCATAAGGTGGGGTGATCTTATAATTATAAATAGAACTAATCTTTGGAACTTGGATATCAGCCCAAAATCTTTTAAGTCTCTTAAATATTGTTTTAGAGAACTCTTAAAAGTTTGTATCCACAATAGTGAAACTTACATTATCAAAAATTAATTTACGAAACTATCATAAAAAAAATAAACTGAAAAATCGTTTATTTATCGCAATATACATTTCCTATATTATATTCAAGTGATGATTATAATTTTTATATAAAAACTTTTACATTTCTTTTCACAAAAGAAAATATTGTGAAAATGAGTCATTCTTCGAACTTAGATATTCACCAAAAATCTTTTGAATCTCTTTATTATCTTACAGAGCTTTTAAAAGTTCGTACTATTATCTCCACCTTAATGAAATTTACATCACCAAGATTAATTTAGAAAAGTATCATAAATAATAATTTAAGAATGTATCGTAAATAATAATTTTAATAGTGTACTACTAAATATGTTATTTGTCCCACATTGAAAAATAATGTAAGTGTGGTGAATATACTACGTATAAATAGAGGAACTATCCCACATCAGAGAAATATCATAAGTTGGGTGATCACGTGATAATAAATAGGAGTCGTCATTGGAACTTAGATTTCAACCCAAAATCGTTTAAGTCTCTCAAATACTTCGTATTGTTTTAGAGAGCTCTAAAATTTTTATATTAATTATGAAAATAATATAATTAGATTCGTGGTAAAAAAAAGCTATTATTACAGTATAGACACTCATATTATTTGCACATATTTGGTGTAATTCTTAGTATATTATATATCACTCCTTGAAAAATAATGTATGTGTGGTGAATATACAAATCTTTTGAGTCTCTTAAGCATTGTCTTATAGAGCTTAAGTCTTAGGTATCTTGAATCATTTTTCGGGTGAGAATATACATCAAATATAACTTGAGTTCTGACAAGGTTGGTAAAATATGTTTAAAATAGAAGTTGAATCAATATACCAATATAATTTTCTTAAAAATTACGGCGTATATTTTATTATAGTCTTAAGACTTCAAAAGTTTATTTTAAAAGTTAATTGTTATACGAAAATTATGAAAATGACATTAACGTAAACTCGTGCATCGCACGGACATGAAATCTAGTATTATAATATAAAAGGCAAGGAAACCAGATTATATGAAACCGATTTCTATAATATTTAATAACAAACTAGTGACACTAAATCACCGGTATCTCACATTAAGAAATCGGTGAGAAAATAAACCGGTTTCTTATTAATGATGTCTTAGATGTTTTTTGTAGTAGTGAATCAACGCAATGTAAGTAACTACGACACATTTATTGGAGCACCGCGACCGCGGTGCAACAACCAGCAATCATAAAACGCAATGCAAGCACTAGTATAATCATAAAAATATAACATAATTAAATATTTGTTGACAAAACCAATAAATGATTAGTTATTCCGTATAATCCACATAACGCCATGTCTACCGTGTGTACGGAATATATACACTATTTCTCCCTGTCATATAGTCCTCCATGTTTTTCACTCTACCATCCGAAAAGCACCCAAACTCCTCATCTGTACATTAATTAGTAAATACAAAAAAAACTAACAATATATAAAACAAACAAAAAAGTGTCCGAGATGATGACAAACCCAAACAAAGAATTAAGATAAATATAATCAATTTGATTGATGTCTAGATCGCCCAAGTCTACACGACCTCTTCTTCTCCCAGACGTCGTCGTCACAAGCGGGCCCCATCGACCACAAATTTCGTAATATAATCAGGTGGGCCCATGAATCACCAAGGTGTAGCGTGGACTTTGCAATCCTTAGAAACGACCTTTGCAGTCGCTGTTAACGCGCTTAGCGTTACATCGCACGTGACTTTAACGGTAAATGTCCAGAGTTTAACGGACCCAAGCTTGAGTTTAACGGGAATGCTTGCGTCCATCTCTAACGGCACCTTTCCGTCCTTCTGCTGAGTCATCAGCTTGTCACGTGCCGCTTTGGATAACACCATCCCGGCCCCACTTAGCTCCGTTGATAGCACTGTTACACTGTTTGGTGGCTGGTAAAACGCTGGTAATTTACCCTCGCATAAATTAACCCCGTCACGGTAAATACTAACTTCACTTCCTTGCTCGTAGTAAATCCCGATTTTGCCATTGGGGTTATTAATATTTACCGTGACGTTAAAAACCGGGGTAATAGTAGTTGCGTCAGCATTTGATGTAGTCAAATTAACTCCTTTGACGTGCACGCTTGTAATATTGTAGGTAGGTTTCTTTGGGTGGTAAACAAGGTAAAGAATACCAAAGGTAATGGCAAAGAGAAGAATTAGAATAAGAATTGTCGAAATGATAGAGCAAATGCAGCACCTACAACAACTTCTTTTACTTTTCTTTTCTGTATACAGCTTGAACTTGTGCTCATTTTCAGGGGGTGGAACACGGAAAACGCGGTCCTTAGGCACTTGAACCACATAGGTTCCTGGGTTTGGACCGTACCCATATCCATTTCCGTAACTCATTTTTGACGATGCGAAAGAGTCTTGACTCATCCTGCGGTGGTGCTCCCCGGACACCGGTGGTGTCTCATCGGTTGAGTGCGGGTTTGGATGCTCACCTGAAAACGGTGGAGAGTCTCTTGGGTATACTCGTTCGCCCATTTTGTTTGTTTTACACTTTAAATAGTTGGTTAGATCAGTAGATGCGTGAGCAAGGTAGGCAAATTCTGCACATCAATCAATTACACAAAATTATCATCTTGGATCGGTGGATTTCATAAATTATCTGAATTTTTATAATGTGGATATGGATGTAACTGCAAATCAAACCAAACTTCAAGATCATCTTTTTCAACTCATATACCTCAGCCTCCAGCTAACAAATACCAATGCCAAAAACAATTGACTAATCTTAATAATATCTTATACTCCGTACTTTTAGTTTTCTTACCAGATTTAGTTTTCTATCGAATTACGCTTGCAATTACATCGGGTATTGTCAAAAAAATATTTCTAATAAAGATGAGTGCCTGTTTACGTACGTAAGAGATTAACCGCGTCTTTAGGCCATGTGAAATACTACATCCTATTGTATACGGAGTATAATTCTTTCCACTTATGGGTTGTACAAAAATTAAGTGTTTTAATCAAATAAGGTAAAATATTGTGGTCGGCTGAGGTAATTGGAGAAAGAGAATGTATTATGAGGTATTATAGTGGGTTGAATTGATTAAAATAAGTATTATTGTGAGATAAGCTGATTAAAATAAGATAAAGTATGATTATTGTGGGTGAGCTGATTAAAATAAATATAAAAATTTAATAAATAAAGAAAAATGAAAGGTATTGTGAATAGATGAAAAAAAGAAGAGTGAGTAGATATAATTTTACAAAACTTTAACTATAATCTTTAATGGGGTGATTACTGTGTTGGAATATAAACTCATTTCACATGTTGTTGGATCATCTAACATGGTATTAGAGATTTATATCCCAGAGTTTTGTCTTGTGTTTTTAATTTAAATTTGGTCTCAAATTATGTCGTTGATGGAGACCTCATGGAGGATTCGTTAATTCCTATTATGTTGAGCTCCCATGATATTGCATATGTTTCGAAAATACTTCACATATGAGGGGAGAGATATTGTATCACTTAGTCGCCGATGAGGCTACCTCTCCAATTGCAAATTAGTTTTAGAACCTTCCTTATGTTTTTCAAGTGCTTTGTCTCTCCTCCATACTCATACTCTCGTAATAGTAAAATCACACAAACTATTAAGAGGTTTAGTGACTGAGAAACCAAATAAAGGATTTAAAAGGAGTCACCAAACTCGGATAATTAGATATAAGGATTAAATCTTAGCTAGTTAAGTTCATATAAAAATTCAACTCAAAGCAACACTCGAAAACGATAACCTCCCTTCGTCCCAATCGGTCGTGATCTATTTGATTGTTTTTGTGAGGGTGAATTTAAAAAAAATAACCATTGACCGAAACAAAGAGAGTAATCAATATGATTTAATTAGAACCTCATTTTTCAAACCAGACCATATGTCTATAACTCCATAAGAGTTCAAGTTAGAATCATAATAGTTGATAAAATTAAAATACATTACTTTTTTTTTGGCTTTTTCAGAATGGTAATCATATTTTTTAATTTCTATCTAATGTTATATTTTGATAGGTCTAAGTCTAACCAATGACGTAGCTAGGACTAGGCTAGATCGGGCCTTGGCCCAGGGTCTTTTTGCAAATACTATGTATTAAAAAACAGCTAAAAGAGCACAATCTTCCATGGGTAGAGTTGGTCACAGTGCTTCTACTAATACAGTGGCTTGTGAATGATCTTAAGTTCGGCTACCCATATTTACATTCTAAAATTTTTATTTCTTTTCCTTTACTAAAACTCTTTAGCGTCATTATTTTAGCTTTCATTATAGAGTTTTCTATTAATAAATTGTTCTATCGATCCTTAGGCCATTTTTAAGTCATTCCATACACGGGCTTTATTAATTCCTAATTTTTTTCGCGTAATACTCATTTACTAATTTGTAATTTTGTATTCATACATTTTGAGACATATTTGAGAAGATAAGTGTTGTCGAAAATTGATAACATGTACTATATAAAAGATTTAATTATTTTAACTTTGTCGAGATTTTAATCAAAGATGAATAGATTTATTTCGGCCCTGCCTAAGATTCCGTTCTGGCTTCGTCCCTGGGTCTAACCACCATGTTTTATGACAATGCGTCAAGGCTACATGACTACTAAATTATCAAATCCTACTATTATTAAAACTCAAACATTTAAAGCAATTATGTGCATCCACATCATCACTATAGTTGTTTTTTTTATTTTTTTTTCCCACACCTACCCCACCACTATACCCCACCCACTTTCTAAATGCATGTAATTAGAGTGCTAGAGTTGAGTAAGAGACGGGTATATTTGTTGTACATTAGAGTAGGCGAAAAAAGGCATTTTTTGCATAAACTGATTTATTTACTTGAAATTTAAAGATTAATTCTAGCATTAAATTTTATATTTATATATACTCTGTATGATTGCAAATGGTGTAACAAAAAAAAATATTTATATTTTATCATACAGTTATAAAATTTTGTTCGTTTTAATTTAGAAGAAAATAGGCCGTCGGATATGAGAATTTGTCCACTTTTTATGGGATGTCGATTAAGTATACACTATTATTGATAGTGAAGTAGAAATTTTATAAAAAATTCCTCACATACACCCCGCCTTTTTAACGGGTTAATTAGACTGGTTAGAGTTTCGATTATTTTTGGGTTCAGGTATGATATAAGGTTGAGTATTTGTAGGATTGAAAAATATGGGTTTGTATGGGTGGGTCAAAGTCAAATACAATTCGAGTTCTTTATAAATGTTTTTTAAAATTTTTTTATTATAAAATATTGTATTCCTTATTTTTATTTTAATATTGGGTATAAATAAGAAAACATATTTTTATTTAATATATTCAATATCGCGTTGGTACACGAAGTATTGATCAGTCGTCATTGTTACATATACATGATACATAGTTTACCAACAACTAAATTGAAAATTATAATTACTTGAGTAATCGTGTGGTGCACTATGTTTAGATAAATACGAGCTAGAACTGAGCAAAAAAATCCGATTGTCCAAACATTTTGGTATTTGGATCGGATATGGATATTAGAATGAAAATATTTTGATATCCGATCCGATCCGAAACTATATTTTTCTATTATTTACTTTTTTTTCCTGTCATTTATTACCTATTTTTTATTTAATGATTGTGTTTAGACTCTAATACTTATACTCGGGTTCTAATAAATATACAACATTGCAATGTTGGACTATTATGTTGATCTATTGTTTTAAATCGTTCCATTTTAAATATCTGATCTGAAGTAGCACTTTGGATCGGATATCTAATCCTTGCTCTGCCCTAATACAAGCATATTTAATTTTTATCAACAAGTTTTAAAAGTCAATTTTATATTACAGACTATGTAGTTCGAAGGTTATAGTTAAAAAACAAATTGCATAAATCTACATATTCACGAGCTGAGTCGTGACCCACGGGTCGAGCATGTCTTGGCCCTCAATATGAGGGTTATTATCGGGTCATGTACCCAATCATATTATATCAGTTCATTTTTCTTGACAGGTTTACATATACCATATCGTATTATATTGACCTTTATATATAATGGTCAAGATGCACATCATCGTAAGGTCATAGCGATGTTACTTAAATTTCATCCAAGATAATTTTATTGTATTAATTGTACATAAAAATAATAATTCAAATCTATCATTCAAGATAAATATTATATACAAGTTATTTGATTTATGACTCTAAAAACAATTAATAAGTTGTTTCAACTAATTTTAATATAAGTATTGATAAAGGTATATTTATATTTATTATTATAGTTTTTTATAAAATTATATTTTGAACTAAAAAACTATAGTATAAATGAACTAAAAACGTTGTCAAAGTATTGTACTGAAGATTGCACACTTAAAGTGACTAAATTATGTTTTTTAATTGTTTTTTCAAATATGTATGTTGAATTGTATTTCGTAACACCTTTTTTTCCTACTATTCACATTATTATCAGCAATATTTTTCATCCATTCATTGTATTTCAGAGGCAATAGCATCAATATACGACATTGTATTTCAACAGCAATTGCACGGATTTAAAACTAGTAAGAGGTTAAAAATTTAAGCACCTTAATCATAACTAATCAGTTAAGTTTGAATACAATCAAAGAGATTTGAAAAATGCAATATTCAAATACAGAAAATCAGTCTAAGACATTAACAATGAATTAATTATGCCGTAAATGAATGAAACACTAATGCCGTCAATAAAACATTATTGACTAGTCAGTAATTATTCTACTAAACACACAAATAAGACCCTACAATCAGATTTATATGAATATGATATACCGAGTATTTAATATGGATTTGATTGAGCTTATATACTCCCTCATATTCAATATATTCTTCCCCTTTCATTTGGGCTCTTAGATTAAGAAAATGAATTTTGACCACATAAAACACACCACTCCACACAAATGAATTTAGACCCCACAAAACATATCCACATCCAAATAAGGAAATATGGAAGAAAACATGAATAATTCAAAAAAGAAATAGGAAAGAATACCATGAATATGAGGGAGTATAATATTTTCGAGATTTTAAAATTTTTTAGTCACATTTTAAATCTTTTAGGTATCAAAATTAAAATGTAATTGAACTTACCTGTATTGTTTTTCAATAATAATCGAAAAAAACACATATAAGATCAACTTCTTTATTATAAAAGTTCAAATCTATACTAACAATATGTATATACATTTGTTTGTATAGTTTACTAATTGACGTAAACATATATGCAAATATTTTACTTTTTTTAATACAGTTGAGTTTAGTTTTATTCATTTCACACTTAATTATCCGACCTATCTTAATTTTAAGACGGTCTTAACTCTTAAGTTTAACTTAAAAGAGAATTTGTCCTCAAACAAATTCCTAGGTACGGATGCCATTTTATTAAAAATTCGGAAAATTTCCACGGTACCCTCCAAGTTTGACATTTTGTCTAAAATACCCAATTTTTTTACCCGAAAAACTTTGAGTTGTTATAACTCAGGTTTACGAACTTGGAAAATGACGATTTTTTGTTTCAATTGTTCATCTTTCCGAGAACTACGAATTGAAAAAAATTGGCGAGTTCTGAACTTGTGACCACGAAATATGACCTCTCAAAGTTTGTTCGGTAAAGTAAAAAAACTGACATACAAAAACTCCTAACCACGGAATCCAAATACGACTAATTTTTTTTAAAATCGTAGCTCTCGGAAAGATGAACGATTTGAAAAAAAAATCGTCATTTTCCGATTTTGTAAACCCGAGTTATGACAATTCAAAGTTTTTCTGGTAAAAACTTTGGGTATTTTGGAAAAAATGTCAAACTTGGAGGATACCGTGGGAATATTCCGAAATAAAAATTTACATTAAATTTGTAATAATAGTAATTGACTGCGTCTGAGTTATTTGTTTACCTACCCTGTTTTACACTATAAAATGATTGTTTACCGTTGTAGTATTGCCTAAAAACAAAAAAAAAAACAGAGAAATGATGGGAAGTACAAATACCTGGAAATAGAGTCGAGGATGATCGATAGAAAGTAGAAGAAAAGACGGAATGATGGTTAAAGTTAAAAGGGCAGTAGAATGAAGTTATACACTCCCAAAAAAGTGTCTATTTTTAAACCTGGTTTGAATTTGGTTTGATGGGGCTGGGTGAATGAGGGAGATTTAGAAAAGGTGAAGGCATATAATACAAGTATACATAAAAGAGAGAAGAACGAGTATGCCAGTAGAGTTGTTTTATAGACACACGCACGAATTAAGTATTAAGTATACAAAGACCGAGTAAAACAAATTAGTGGCAGGCTGGCAATCGGTATGTTAATACTACTACTCCGTAATATTCTTAGGATTTGCATAACAAGCAGGATGTTCCAGCCGGCTGTCGCAGTCCTAGATAACTGTACTTTATTAAGCAGGCCGCGTCGTCTAAACCGCGTCTTTTATATTGAAATGAAAAGCTCCTATGCTCACCTTATTATTACCAACTACTCCATGATCAAGGTCATTTGTTGTCTGTTTTTATTTTTGAATGTATCAGTAAATTGTTATGTATTTATACTTTTGACAAATTTTATATGTAGAAGGTAGTGTTGAAGTGATTGAAATAATAATACTCCCACCTATTTATGGTATTTTTTCATATTTTTTTTTCGGTTATTTATATTTTTTTCCCTATTTTCTTTTTTGGATGTGGGGAAGTGTGTTTTGTGTGATCTAAATTCATTTGTGTGTGGGGTAGTGTGTTTTGTGTGGTTATAATTTATTTCCTTAATGTAAGAACCAAAATAAAAGGGGAAGAATACATTGAATATGTTGGAATATTGTATTAAGCAAGTCTCATTTAAGACGGATTAACCCGTCTTAAGCTTAAGACGGTTCAATCCCTCCTCACAAACAGCAAGTGGGGGATCCATTTTCCTCCAGTTGTCCCCCACTTGCTATTTGTGGAGAGGATTGCCCCGTCTTAATCTTAAGACGAGTCGATCCGTCTTAAATGAGAATTTGCGTACTGTATTAGCTTGTTAAACATTCACTTGCAATTCCTTAGGCTTTGCCAAAAACAATAGATAACAAATGATTGAAACGGATGGACTATCAAGTATCAACCCCGGTAGTTTAAGTTTATTGAACAAAATTACGCCATTTAATTACTCATAAGTCATAATGCATTGGATCTAAATTGCATGTAATCATATTTAATGGTCTAAGGATGGAAAGTTAAGATAGTGGATATTGTGGGTAGAGCGGAATCAGGATTTTGTTTTTGGTGTACACGATCTTATATTAATGATATAAAATTTACCCCCTCTAATGAATTTTATTTATTTTCATTTTAAGATGTATCATTCATTTTTTTCACATGTATTGTTCTTTGTGTAAAATTAATAGAAAACAATTGACTGGGACAGAGCGAGTAATAATAATAAATATTGCATTACATCCAAAGTATTAGGGGTCGTTTGGTTCGTTAGAGAAATTGAAATTCTAAGGAAGTAGAAATTTCTACAATTTTGTAAATCACATGAAATGAAAAAGAAAGTGTTTGGTTGGAATGTGGGAAGTGAATTCCACAGGAACTACCACTTACCTAGGGGGACCCAGGTAAGCAACTTCCCCTATGGAGGAGTTAGAGTTTCTATGGAACTTCAATTCATGGGAAATAGGGTAAACAAACAACCCACCAATTTTGTAAATCCCATGAATTGCAATTCCTATGTTTTAACATGGGTAACCAAACAACCCCTTAATATAAAATTTGCCTACGCTATTGAGCGAGTTCTCATATTCACGAATTTTTACAATATCAAGTTCGTTATTCTGCAATGTCCTCAAATACAATGAGTTTTTGTGCAGCAGGAGCTGGGGCACAGGGCAGGGCAGAATTCAACAAAGGGGATCAAGGGGTAAGCATTGGTAACCAAGAGGAGGTCTACATGGGTATCCAGGGGTCAATCTGGGGGCAAGGGATGGGTAACAAAAGGGAAAGTTTCAAACTGATGAATGCTAGCAAAGATCATGTCACAAGGAGGGTCCATGATAGCCAGGACACGAGCCAAGACACGAGCCAAGCAAGCCAAAGACAAGGCCACCAACAACCCCACCACAAAATCACAAAAACAGCCTACACCAGTCACTTGGGGAAGGCATAACTACCACCACACTCTGAACCACCAGCTACCACCAAGCCCAGCTAAAACCTTACCCACCTAGGTCCAAAAAAGTCCTAGGGAACCAGTTCCAAAACACAACACAACTACCCTAAAAATCCAAATCAAAACAGCCTACCCAAAGCATAAAGCATAAAGCAGTCTTTCCATTTCTAGCTAAAAACTAAAAGACTATCTCCAAAAGTCTTTCCTTGTCTTCCCTACTATTAGAACTACTGCAGAAGAAGGTCAAGGAGCATTGATGAGCCTCGTCCACAAGTTCCAAGCCAACACCAAGCAACAAGCACAACCTGGAGCATGTCATTGTCAAATGTCTGCATTTTGTCTGTTTTATTGTTTTTCTTTTGGCATTAACAGTCTGTATTTCTAGCCAGTATTTTGTCATCTTTTAATAGTTAATCTTGGCCCTTAGATGATACTCTAGGGTTGTAATCAGATCAAGCATTGAGGCCTATATAAGGACCCATGCTCTTTTGTACAAGGCAGTTGATTATTGAATGAAAAAACTTGAGCATTGTTCTCATTTCCAAAATCTTTCCAACTTGTGCTTTGCCTTAGTTGAAAGTCAGGCCTGATAACATCCTGTGCTAGGCTGTGGTTGTTGATCTAAGTCTGTGGCAAGTTAGATATCCATGTGCTTAGACTGTGGGGTGTTTGCTTGTTGTTTAGTTCAAGTCTGCTTACCTGTGCTTGGCTGTGGTAAGGAGTCTTAGCTAGTCTAGTTTGTTGTTTGATTCCCTGTGTTGAGCTGTGGGAGTTGAGTGACATCCATATCCAGTGCTAGATAGGAGTCAAGGGTCCAATTCCTAACACACCCCTATAATATCACTGCAATTCTGGCATCAGAGCTTTGGTTGTGAGGCCATTGTTATCCTTACTACAACAAAAACAAAATAAATAACCCAATGAGTGAAGAGAGGCTTGCAGGTATTGAAGGCAAGGTGGATCAGCTGGCAGACACTGTCAATGTAGTGCTGGCTGCCTTGAACACTGTCATGGAGAACATTGCTCCTCCACTGAGGGGAAGACCACCCCCTAGAGGCAGAGGCAGAGGTCGTGGCCACATGGGCATGGGAAGAGGACAGCCCCTGCAGGAGGAAGAAGGGTCAGACTCAGGAGAAAGCAACAGAACCTATGAGGAGATTCCAGAGCACACTGACAAGCATCTCAAGGTAGAAATTCCTGAATTCTCTAGTAGTTTAAACCCTGATGATCTATTAGAATGGATTAGGGATGTTGAGAAGGTATTTGAATACAAGAGTTACTCTGATATTAAGTCTTTTAAAGTTGCTGTGCTAAGATTGAAAGGATATGCATCCCTATGGTTTGATAACTTAAAGCACCAAAGGATTAAGGAGGGTAAGGAACCTCTTAGATCTTGGTCAAAACTGAAAAAGAAGATGCTAAACAAATTTGTCACTAAAGACTACACCCAAGATCTGTTCATTAAAATATCCAAACTGCAACAAGAAGAGAGGTTTGTAGAAGCATACCTAAGGGACTTTGAGCAATTGACTCTCCAGTGTGAGGTCAATGAGAAACCTGAGCAAAGGATTGCCAGATTCTTAGAGGGTCTAGATAGGAGCATTGCTGCTAGAGTAAGGATGCAACCTTTGTGGTCCTATGATGATGTTGTCAACCTGGCTTTGAGGGTTGAAAAAATGGGGAAAACCAAACCAGCTCTACCTAAGCCTGTTACTAGACCTGCATACAAACCTTACAGTGGTATTAGGATGGGAGAGACCCCTAAGACAACCAGCCAATCAACCACAGACAAAGGAAAGGGAGTTGTGAGCTCTAAACCCAACCCCACCCCAACTGAGAACAAAATCAGATGTTTCCAATGCCAAGGTTATGGTCACTTTAGGAAGGATTGTCCTTCTAAGAGAACCATGACACTTATGGAGGTAGAAGAGTGGGAGAAGGAGGGATTAGTTGAGTATGAGGTTGATGACAACATGGTGTTAGAGGTAGTGGCAACTGAGGAGGAACCAATGCAGGACTTGGTCATGGCTCATCCTGACACAGGCCATAACTTGGTCCTATGGAGGGTCATGTACTCTCAACATACTCCATTGGAGGATGACCAGAGATCCTTGATATTCAGAAGCAGGTGCACCATTCAAGAAAGGGTCTGCAACTTGATCATTGATGGGGGCAGTTGTACCAATGTGGCTTCCATCACCCTAGTGAACAAGCTAAGTCTGATTACTCAAGAGCACCCACACCTCTACAAACTGAGATGGCTTAACAAGGGGGCTGAGGTGAGGGTTGATAGGCAATGCCTGGTGCCATTCTCTATTGGGAAGGTATACCAAGATGAAGTATTGTGTGATGTAGTACCAATGGATGCCTGTCACCTACTACTAGGGAGGCCTTGGGAGTTTGATAGGAACACCACTCATCAGGGAAGGGATAACACCTATAGCTTCAGGCATGAGGGAAAGAAGGTAACCTTGACACCTCTACCACCCAACCAGAGGAATTATGGGAGTCCCAATGTACCAGAGGAGGTCAATGGGGTGTTGTTTTTATCAGAGGCAGCTATGATCAAAGAGATGAGGCAAGAACAACCTGTGATCATCTTGCTATCTAAGGAAGTTACAGAAGGGGAAGGCTCCACATTACCAGCAGAGGTTGAGCCTTTGATCTTGAGATACAAGGAGGTCTTTCCAAGAGAATTACCAGATGGACTACCACCCCTAAGAGGGATTGAGCACCACATTGATTTGGTCCCAGGTTCTGTGCTGCCAAATAGGCCAGCCTACAGAAGTGACCCAACTGCCACCAAGGAGTTGCAGAAGCAGATTGAGGAGCTTATGAGCAAAGGGTTTGTGAGGGAGTCCCTAAGCCCTTGTGCTGTACCTGCTCTACTAGTGCCTAAGAAGGATGGCACCTGGAGGATGTGCACTGACAGCAGGGCAATCAACAACATTACAGTCAAGTATAGGTTCCCCATTCCAAGGCTAGATGACATGCTTGATGAGCTAAGTGGAGCTCAGGTCTTTTCCAAGATTGATCTAAGGCAGGGTTACCATCAGGTGAGGCTCAGAGAGGGGGATGAATGGAAGACTGCATTCAAGACAAAACATGGTCTGTATGAATGGCTTGTCATGCCATTTGGACTATCCAATGCACCAAGCACCTTCATGAGACTTATGACAGAAGTGTTGAGGCCTTGTTTGGGCAGGTTTGCTGTGGTTTACTTTGATGACATCCTAGTGTATAGTAGCAGCAGAGGGGAACATCTCAGGCACCTTGAAACAATCTTTGGGATCTTAAAGGTGCAGAAGCTGTATGGGAAGCTAGAGAAGTGTACCTTCATGGTTGAGGAGGTTGCATTTCTAGGGTACATTGTGTCAGGAAGAGGAATCTCAGTTGATCAGGAGAAGGTTGCAGCCATACAAACATGGCCTACACCTAAAACCATCACTGAGGTAAGGGGGTTCCATGGGTTGGCTTCATTCTATAGGAGGTTCATCAAGAACTTCAGTTCAGTTGTAGCACCCATCACTGAGTGCTTGAAGAAAGGGGAGTTCCAGTGGACTGAGGAGGCCCAACAATCCTTTGAGAGGATCAAGAGGTTGATGTGTGAGACTCCAATCCTTAAACTACCTGACTTTGATCAGCTGTTTGAGGTGGAATGTGATGCTAGTGGGGTTGGCATTGGGGCAGTGTTGATACAAGGGCAAAAGCCAGTTGCTTATTTCAGTGAGAAACTGAATGGTGCCAAGCTCAAGTACTCCACTTATGATAAGGAATTCTATGCCATCATCAAAGCAGTCATGCATTGGGGGCACTACTTGAAGCCAAAGCCTTTTGTTCTGCACTCAGATCATGAGGCATTGAAATATATCAGTGGCCAACACAAGCTGAATCACCAACACAAGCTGAATCACAGGCATGCCAAGTGGGTGGAGTTTCTACATTCCTTTACATTCTCTAGCAAGTATAAGGAGGGGAAACAGAATGTTGTGGCAGATGCATTGTCAAGGAGGCATTCTTTGTTAGCAGCCATGGAGCAAAGGGTGTTGGGGTTTGAATTTCTGAAAGAATTGTACAAGTAGGACCCTGACTTTGCTGAGGAATGGATCACACAAACTGGAGGAGGAAGGACTCAAGGGGGGAAGTACATGCTGCAGGAGGGGTTCTTGTTCCAAGGAAACAAGCTATGCATCCCAAGGGGCTCTTACAGGGATCTACTCATCAGGGAAGTACACTCAGGAGAACTAGGGGGACACTTTGGGGTTCAAAAGACACTTGATATACTGCAGGATCAATTCTACTGGGCGAGGATGAAAGGGGATGTTCAGGTTGTCCTCAAGAGGTGCTCCACATGTCAACAAGCCAAGAGTTCTTTCCAGAATGGACCTTACACTCCACTACCAGTGCCAAACAAACCTTGGGAGGATGTGAGCATGGACTTTATTGTTGCACTACCTAGAACACAAAGAGGTAAGGATTCTGTAATGGTTGTTGTTGACAGGTTTAGCAAGATGGCTCACTTTGTGGCTTGCAAGAAGACTGAGGATGCTGCAAGTGTTGCTGAGCTATACTTGAAGGAGATTGTGAGGCTACATGGGGTTCCTAAGTCAATAGTCTCAGACAGGGATGTTAAGTTCATGAGTTACTTCTGGAAAACACTATGGAGGCTCTTGAAGACCAGGCTTTTGTTCAGTACTTCTCACCACCCTCAGACTGATGGCCAAACTGAGGTCACAAACAAGACTCTAGGGAGGATCTTGAGGTGTCTGGTCAGCAAGTCCTTGAAGGATTGGGACTTGAAGCTAGCTCATGCTGAGTTTGCTTTCAACAGAGCACCCTCATCTGCAACAGGTCACAGCCCATTTGAGGTTGTCTATGGGATTAATCCACTTATGCCACTGGAATTAGCTAACATACCAAGGGAGGAGGTGAACTTTGATGCAAAGAGGAGGGTTGAGCAGATGGTGAAGCTTCATGAGGCAGTCAGAAAGCAAATAGAAAGGGCAAATGAAAGGTACAAGAAATAGTCCAAGGTTCCTAGGTCCAAGAAGGAGTTTATGCCAGGGGATTTAGTGTGGCTCCACTTGAGGAAGGAGAGGTTCCTAGCTAGGAGGAAGAACAAACTCATGCCTACAGCTGATGGTCCATTTGAAATCATAGAAAGTGTTGGTCCTAATGCATATAAGGTTGATCTACCAAGAGAATATGGGGTTCATGTCACTTTCAATGTAGGGGATCTCAGTCCATACTATGGGGATTCTGAAGATGAGGAGACTACAGGCTTGAGGACAAGCCCAATTCAACCAGGGGAGGATGCAGCAGGAGCTGGGGCATAGGGCAGGGCAGATTTCAACAAAGGGGATCAAGGGGTAAGCATTGGTAACCAAGAGGAGGTCTACATGGGTATCCAGGGGTCAATCTGGGGGCAAGGGATGGGTAACAAAAGGGAAAGTTTCAAACTGATGAATGCTAGCCAAGATCATGTCACAAAAAGGGTCCATGATAGCCAGGATACGAGCCAAGACACGAGCCAAGCAAGCCAAAGACAAGGCCACCAACACCCCACCACAAAATCACAAAAACAGCCTACACCAGTCACTTGGGGAAGGCATAACTACCACCACACTCTGAACCACCAGCTACCACCAAGCCCAGCTAAAACCTTACCCACCTAGGTCCAAAAAAGTCCTAGGGAACCAGTTCCAAAACACAACACAACTACCCTAAAAATCCAAATCAAAACAGCCTACCCAAAGCATAAAGCATAAAGCAGTCTTTCCATTTCTAGCTAAAAACTGAAAGACTATCTCCAAAAGTCTTTCCTTGTCTTCCCTACTATTAGAACTACTGCAGAAGAAGGTCAAGGAGCATTGATGAGCCTCGTCCACAAGTTCCAAGCCAACACCAAGCAACAAGCACAACCTGGAGCATGTCATTGTCAAATGTCTGCATTTTGTCTGTTTTATTGTTTTTCTTTTGGCATTAACAGTCTGTATTTCTAGCCAGTATTTTGTCATCTTTTAATAGTTAATCTTGGCCCTTAGATGATACTCTAGGGTTGTAACCAGATCAAGCATTGAGGCCTATATAAGGACCCATGCTCTTTTGTACAAGGCAGTTGATTATTGAATGAAAAAACTTGAGCATTGTTCTCATTTCCAAAATCTTTCCAACTTGTGCTTTGCCTTAGTTGAAAGTCAGGCCTGATAACATCCTGTGCTAGGCTGTGGTTGTTGATCTAAGTCTGTGGCAAGTTAGATATCCCTGTGCTTAGACTGTGGGGTGTTTGCTTGTTGTTTAGTTCAAGTCTGCTTACCTGTGCTTGGCTGTGGTAAGGAGTCTTAGCTAGTCTAGTTTGTTGTTTGATTCCCTGTGTTGAGCTGTGGGAGTTGAGTGACATCCATATCCAGTGCTAGATAGGAGTCAAGGGTCCAATTCCTAACACACCCCTATAATATCACTGCATTTTGTTTTCGTTGTTCTGCATTGACCTCAAATACTTAAAACTCCATGGTTACGTCTAACCAAGTATTAGTACCATTAATCCGTCAATTGATTAAGCAATGTCAATCTTTTATGGACCATAATAACGTATTTATGCTAATTATATCAATACGAGTTAGATTAAATTGGATAAAAAAAAATAATAGTATATGCTTTACCGGCTTGTTTAGGCGGCGATCCAACTACGCTAGAGATCAGAAACTCAACAAAGTAAAGGATTAAAAAGTTTTGAAAGCTGGGGAGAAAGTGAATACTAGTTAAACAGGGATTTATCTATTTTACTTTTCAGAGATAATATTGCAGCGAAAATAAAAATAATATGAAAAGATATGGATTAGTTGTGGAATCTCGCAAGATTAACAACTACAACTTGAATTAGACAAGTACTCTCGCAAGATAACTCGAATAAAAGGGATATGAATTAGTTAATACAATCTTGCAAGATCACTCAACTAATTAAGACTTGAATTAGACAAGTGATCTCTCAAGACAACTTGACCAACTCGTGTGTAAACTCTCAACCTCGCAAGATATCAAGCAAACACAAATTCAACCTCGCAAGGAAGAACGATTATATTTCCCTCTCGCAAGAAGTAAATAATAGAACTTAAAGCTCGCAAGCTAATAAGAACAAACAAGTAATAACTTTAATTCAATTCTCAATTGTGTGAATACTTCTGATTACATAGCTTGGTATTTATACTACTAGTACTTACCTTAAACTAGCTAGATAGAAATTAGGAAATAGTGAGAACACTATCTTATTATTAAATAAGATCACCACACTATTTTATTCAAATTAATAAAACAGAAAAATAAGAATATAACACACATATACACGGTTCAGAAATCCGTGTTAGCTGTGAAAGTTTATAGACCCTAATTAGACTCCTCTAATTAGTTACTAAATTACTTGTTAATTTAGTGTTTAATAAAGATCTATGTAACATGCATGCAAATTAAAATGCATAATAAAAAGTAAGAAGAAATTTCCTTACATTGGGAAATTTCGGTTTATATGGGCACAACAAGAAACACCTTTCTTGTTGTTCTTGTGCTAGAAAGAAATAGATGATCCTCCTTGTAATCTTCAAACTAGAAGACCTCCTTTTAGATGCACCCAAGAGAGAACCCAAACTTATCACTTAGTTTTTGACTAGAAAACACAAGTGAAAAGATGAACTAATATTAGATTTTATTACTACTCTAGTAATAGGAAAATATTAGTATTTGAGAGGTTTTTAGAGAGATGAGGATTTTAGTGAGATAAGCACAAAATAAGAATGAACAAGCAACAAGCAAAATGAACAACAAAGTTGTCCTTTTAAGGACACTATGGTCCGGCCATCATGGCCTATGTGGCCTCTTATTTTTGCTTAAAATAATCCCATGCAAATTGGTTGAGTGTAGATGTGAGTAAGGTTATGATCATGTGTCATAAACATGACATGATAACAAGATGTAGTGTAATACAAGAAACAACAATCATCATGTTGTACACTACCAATTTTCGGCACCCACTAGTGTCATGTGGTCCATTTTGATTTTTGATATTTGTCCCACAAATACTTATAATCATATGTTTAATTATCTTGTATAATTAAGGATTAATTTGATCATATAACAATTTTATGACTCAAATTAATAAATAATATACACTTAACTTTTAAGTGATATTTTATCATTATATCAATATATAATGGGTCCCACAATGCCTAGTTAGTTTATTTTACAACTCCTTGTAAATATAATTAACTAATCACCTCTACCTCAAAGTATATGCATAACCTCAACTAATTTAATGAATTAACTATTAATCATTAAATTAAATCTTATTTAATCGTATTAAAATAAGACGTAAAATTTATTCAGTCAATTATAGTATAATTGACTAATAAACTTATCCGGAATGAGTTCGTAACTCAATTTCCAATAAATAACTCTCGTAACTAAACATATATCAAATATATATATAAAGTACTAATTAATATGTATCGTATACAAATAATTAGATTTCTGTTTGGGTCTCATCCTATAGGTGTGACCGAAAGGGGTCAGTTGATTACCGCCGTCATACGTCAATACGTCTAACTCTAGTCAGCTGACCGTTAGATTTACGTTAATCAAATGACGTGGAGTATCAAAATACTAGTCATCCCACCTAATATTCCTAATATAAATGACATTTATAATATAAATGCACTATTGTGGAGGACTTGCTCCAAGAATCTCCCACTTGTCCGATACAAGTTGTGCATATAGCCACACTATTGCGGAGGACTCCTACTCCCACAATATCTCCCACTTGTCTCGACAAGTTGTGTGCTACCAATTCTCTTGTCACTTTTGCGTCACATCCTCCCAATCATCGCAAGGTGTCTTTCAGGTCGCACTTGCGATTGGAAAAATAAATTTGAGTGGTTTTCTCGATCTGGAGAGTAACTGTCTGACCGGAAAATCTACAATAGATCTCTTCCGAGCGTGGCCACGCATTTCCAGTCACTACTCCTCGAGTGGCCCGAAGATGTTAATACCCAACGTGGGTGGACAATTCCTGTTGACCAACTTACACTGTATAATGCAAATCACCATGACCCAGTAGATGCCCATCGGCCTCCTTTCACGGCACGACCTAGGACAAAAACCAAAGTCAATCGGAAAATACACCGACTCAGGTAAATGGTCGTCAGTCTAAAGAATCGACTCATAGGAAATATAATAGAAATCCCCGCCACGACCAGGCTTCAACAATTTTGATAAGGGACTCTATCATGGTCACTGTCCGACAGAGTGTCTCTACAGTCTGTCTATGTAAACGATCAGTCATCTCCATGACCCCATGGTGCTGAACCAACCATCGATCGACTTACAATCTAGTCATTGCGAGACGTCACCTTATGGAAATGACTAAGGACAATTACTAAGTTCATCATGTTCACTTGAATTGGGTTAAACCTTTCTTATAACCAATTCGGACAAAACAAAGTAATAAAATTTAGTCAATACTAAATAAAAGAGCTCATATAAAACTCGAACAATGAATGCAATTATCATATATGTAAACATTGATACAACATTCAATTACTACATATCACATAATCTAGAGGAATTCAGGAACTCGTCTTAATCCCATCGAGACGACATGACTGTCATGTTTAGCCTTTGTAAGAGGCTTGGTTAGAGGATCAGTGATGTTATCGTCTGTCCCAACCTTACATACATCTATTTCCTTCCTCTCCACGTAATCTCTAATTACATGGTATTTCCTAAGTACATGTCTAGACTTGTTACTAGACTTGGGCTCCCTTGCTTGAAAGATAGCCCCACTGTTATCACAATACATCGTGATGGGATCTGAGGCAGTAGGGACTACTCCTAGTCCTTCCAAGAACTGCCGAATCCACACAGCTTCTTTTGCAGCCTCTGATGCTGCGAGGTACTCAGCTTCTGTTGTAGAATCCGCAGTCACGCTTTGCTTGAAGCTTTTCCAGCAAACGGCTCTTCCATTCAACATAAAGACATAGCCGGATTGGGATTTTAAATCATCCCTATCAGTTTGGAAACTAGCGTCCGTGTAACCCTTTACACGCAACTCAGTCTCTCCTCCAAACACCAAGAACAAATCTTTAGTCCTTCGTAAGTACTTAAGGATGTTCTTTACGGCTATCCAGTGGCTCTCACCTGGATTGGCTTGATAACGACTCGTCATGCTCAAAGCATAGGCGACGTCAGGGCGAGTGCACATCATAGCATACATGATTGACCCAACTGCTGAAGCATAAGGGATCAAATTCATGCGTTCAATCTCCTCAGTGACGGTAGGACTATGGGATTTACTCAGAGTGATACCATGACCTATTGGAAGAAAGCCTCTCTTAGAGTCTTTCATTTTGAACCGATCAAGAATATTATCTATATAAGCTTCTTGACTTAATGCTAGTATCCTCTTGGATCTATCTCTATAGATCCGGATACCCAAAATGCGTTGTGCCTCTCCCAAATCCTTCATCTGGAAATGTTTCCCAAGCCACTCCTTGGTAGAAGTAAGCATTGGTATATCATTCCCAATGAGAAGTATGTCATCCACATACAAGATAAGGAAAGTAACTTTGCTCCCACTAAACTTCATGTACAAACATGGTTCCTCGACACTTCGAGTGAATCCGTTTTGTTTAATTACATGATCGAAGCGATGATTCCAACTCCTTGATGCTTGCTTAAGACCATAAATGGATCTCTTAAGTTTGCATACCTTCTTAGGGTTGGATGTATCCTCAAAACCTTCAGGTTGTGTCATGTACACTTCCTCTTCTAGAATCCCATTCAAGAAGGCGGTTTTGACATCCATTTGCCAAATTTCATAATTATAAAATGCGGCAACCGCTAAGAGAATCCTAATGGATCGAAGCATAGCGACTGGGGCAAAAGGTTCGTCATAGTGTAAACCATGAACTTGAGTGAAGCCTTTTGCCACCAATCTAGCTTTGTAGACATCAATATGTCCATCTATGCCATTCTTGATCTTGTAGATCCACTTGCACTGAAGAGGTCGCACCTTCTCAGGTAAGTCTACCAAGTCCCATACTTGATTTTCGTACATAGAATCCATTTCGGATTGCATTGCCTCAAGCCAATGCGTGGAGTTGGGACTAGAAACGGCCGACTTGTAGGTTGTGGGTTCATCACTAAAAAGTAATAAATCACCATCTCCCTCGATACATCCAAGGTAACGATCAGGTTGAAAACTAATTCTACCTGACCTTCTAGGGACAATAACCGTTTCAGACGAGGAGGGAACGTTTTCCTCCACTTCATTTTCGGTTTGTGGCTCTCGAACTTCGTCAAGTTCGAATTTTCTCCCACTCTGCCTTTTAGAAACGAAATCGCTTTCTAGAAAGACAGCATCACGAGACACAAACACTTTGTCCTCATGACGGTTGTAGAAGTAATATCCACGAGTCTCCTTAGGATATCCTACAAAATAACATTTGTCGGATATGGTTGCGAGTTTGTCATTAGACTTCTCATGAACAAACGCCTCGCAACCCCAAATTTTCATAAACGACAAATAAGGAACCTTTCCTTTCCATATCTCATATGGAGTTTTATTGGCTGCTTTAGTCGGGCTACGATTTAGTGAAAATATTGCGGTTAAGATGGCAAATCCCCAAAACGAGTAAGGAAGCTCTGTAAGACTCATCATCGACCGAACCATATCTAATAAAGTTCGGTTTCTCCTTTCAGACACACCATTTAATTGAGGTGTTCCAGGAGGAGTCCATTGTGATACTATAACGCAATCTTTTAGGTGTGAATCAAATTCATAATTTAGATATTCACCACCACGATCAGATCATAGGGTTTTTTATCTTCTTATTCAATTGGTTTTCCACTTCATGTTGAAACTCTTTGAACTTTTCAAAAGCTTCACTCTTATGCCTCATTAAGTAGACGTATCCATATCTACTCAAATCGTCGGTAACAGTAATGAAGTACTTGTAACCACCTCTAGCTTGGAGAGTCATTGGGCCACATACATCGGTATGTATGAGGCCTAATACTTCACTTGCTCGTGTCCCTTTTCCCGTAAAATGAGCACGAGTCATCTTGCCCAAAAGACAAGATTCGCATTCACCATAAGATTCGTAATCAAATGGTTTGAGAAGTTTCGTTGAAACAAGTCTCTTTATGCGTCGTTCGTTTATATGACCTAAACGACAATGCCAAAGGTATGATTGATTAGGTTCCCCTAATTTGAGCTTCTTGCTTTCGATATGATATATTTCATTAACATTATCAAGAACATAAATGCCTCCAATAGAGATGGCTTTACCATAAAACACATCATTAAAAGAAAACGAACCACTATTGTTCTTGATTACAAAAGAGAAACCCTCCGCATCAAGTACGGAAATGGAGATAATGTTCTTAGTCAAGGAGGGTACAAAATAACAATTATTTAAATACAACTCAAGACCACTAGCTAAGGTTAATACATAAGTTCCTACAGAGACGGCGACAACTCTTGCTCCATTCCCCATTCGTAGGTCCACATCACCCTTGGCTAGTGCTCGCACGTCCTTCAGCCCCTGCACGTGATTACAAAGGTGAGAACCACATCCAGTATCAAATACCCAAGTGGAAGTGCAAGCATAGTTAATATCTATCATATAGAGAGAAGAGAGGATTATACCTGACGGTGTCACACATCCGTCCTTCTTATCCTTCAAATACTTGGGACAATTGCGTTTCCATTTTCCCTTGCCTTTACACTAAAAGCATTCGGCTTCGGCGTGCTTCTTACCCTTAGCCTTGGCATTGCTATACATAATAGCTTTGCCCTTTCCTTTTCCTTGCTTCTTAAATTGGGCTTTGGCTTTTCCCTTCCCCTTTTGAACCCCTAGC
>JAIUZE010071526.1:0-35079 GCA_022085475.1 Heliosperma pusillum | reverse complement strand
TTTCATATGCTAGGTTATATGTTAGTTAACTGTTTCATAACATGAGAAGCATATCATATATGTTAAGGTGTTGTATTCTCTATATACAGTGCTTTTATGTTTTTCATGTTTCATTAAACTCGACATTTCGTGGCTGGGAGAACTCGGAGTTACTCCCCACTGACTGTGGCTTCCGTGTTTATATTTAATGCGGTCGAACAGGTGGTGTTGCATATTTGGGGTACATGGACGAGCTAGCGAGTGAAGTATTTACCTTGGACCTATATTCGGTTCATAGTTTGTATATTATTGTATACACTTTTATTTCCGTATTTATACGGGAGATATGTCTCCCGTCTTTTAGATTTCTTTTGTATAATAGTATTTCCGTTTTTGTAATGACCTTTTTATGTTATGACACCTTCGTTATGTATCATTATATTTCGTTTATGTATTTAAATAATTTTTTTCTTTCCGCAAATTTGAGGGTGTCACACACTACCTCAAATAAAATCATCCCCCACCTCAAAAACCCAATTTTTCCCTCTTTCAATTGAATCTAACGAAAATCACCATGGCTCAACAACCACCTCGGAAAAGAACAAGGGCTCAACTTGAGGCGGAGTTGGAGGCTAGGCTCCAGCAAGTGACGGCGGGAATGGGTCCGGATAACGATTTTCCGGATATCGTCTTCGTAAGCGAAATCGCGAGAGGTAAATTTCAATGTTTAAAGCGCAGACCTCTTCCCCACTCCCGTTTTATTTATCGGAATACTATGCGAAACCTCGGCCTTGATACGGTCACTCTTGAGCTTTTCAAAGGTTTGGGGATGGGGGAACTCTACGGTCAGCACTTTCGTACTTACCCCCGTCTTACTTGGGAGTTTTTGAGTTCGTTTAGTCATGAGAAGGATAGGAATACGGGTATGGTCAAAATGGTATCTTTCCGCCTCTTGAATATTGCCTTTAGCATTCCCCTTGAGAAATTTTGTAAGGTTTTAGGGGTCAAATTTCATAAGTCGTACAAGGTCCCCGAAAACTTTAATGTGAATGACGTTTGGACTGCTATCTCGGGAATGGAATTTGCGAAGGGAACTAAGAGGCCGGACAAATGCTTGCCACAATGCCCCTATTAGGTTTTGGCATAGGTTTATGGGTTGGACGTTGTTTGGGAGAGAGGAGTGTCATAATTTTAGGGCCGATGAGCTTTCGATTTTGGCGGCTTACTTGTTCCAAAAGCCAAATAAATTTGGAGTCAACATTGGTCACCATGTCGTTATCCACTTCCAGAAAATCTCCAATGACCCATTTAGCCCGACCGGAATCCATATGGGGGGGATTGTTACCAAGATTGCCCATGCCCTTTGTAGAGATGCTCTAGATGAGCGTAATTTGAGGTGTTTAGGGGAATGCTCATTGTTGACGGAGGATTACATTTCAAAGAAGCTTGAGTGGGTAGTGAAGAGAGTTGAGGACGGGAAGACATATTGGAGGGTTCGAGGGGTCAATTCTATTCCCCTCCCGAATGGTGCGGCTATGAAAGTGGTTCCTAATAGCGCGCACTATCTCCTTGCCCTAGTGGAGGAGAACCCTCCACCACCACCTGAGGAAACCCCGGAAGATCCTTTAGCTCCAATTACCGCATTTAGGCGAGATCCTACTGCCCCCGTCACTACATATAGAAGAGAGGAGCAGGGCCCTACTTCCACCACCTTGCCTTATTTGAACCCCTTCTATCATCAGCAGCAGTGGCGCCCTTGGCCCAATTCATCCCAACCCGAGGCATCCACTTCCACCACTCCCAGTTACCCACCTTTGGATCCTTCCTTGATCCAGTTCATGGCCGATATGACTTTGGCCTCCGAGGCAGCAGCTACGGAGAGAGAGGCAGCGGCTAGGGAAAGAGAGGCGGCAGCTAAGTGGCGTGAGGAGGAAGCTCGGGATAGAGCTCTTTTGTCGCAGCGGATGGACAGGATGTATTATGACTTGGCTCTTGGCCAATACCCTTCTTACGATAATTGGTGTAGGGAGGGGTATAGGGAGCCAGTTGGCCCGCATCCGTCCTATTTCATGTGGCCAGAGGGCGGGTATGATCAGGGCTCTAGGGTGTTTGGTGATTTCAATATTCAGCATGACTATTATTCTTCTGCGCCGGTTTTTGCTCAGCCGGTAGTTGATGAGGAGGAGGTGGACCCAGAGATTGCGGCACAAAATGCCGAGTGGTTTAACAGTATGGGTCCCCGGTTCGAGATTGTGGAGGGTGGCGGCTCTGGTTCGGGAGCCAGGGATGTAGATGCGTCTTCTGCAGAGGCCACTCTTGGCCAATTTGATACTACATCCTCTGATTTCACTGGATACTCCTGAGGCCGGAAACCCATGAGTATGATCCCTTTTAATCCAAATCTTCATCATATTTATATTTTCGCATGCATTTAGATAGTTGTATTATATCTTAGTTTAGTATCCATTTAGTTGCATCCATTTAGCTTGCATTAGAATTTAATTTTGTAACATATCGTCACATGTTAGCCTTGCATCCATATAGCGTAGTTGCATTTTGTTTGGTGTCATTTTTAGACTTTCCCGTGGTTGGTACCCCCATGAGGGGCGTGCATTTATGCATTTTACCGCCACGACGAGACTCCGATATGGCACACTAGACTTTCCTGTGGGAGGTACCCCCATGAGGGGCTTGCATTTATGCACCTTACCACCGCAGCGAGACTCTAGATTAGCATATAGTGTAGTTCATGCATTTACTTAGAGCTAACCCTCTTGTATATATTGTTCATATTGTGATTTCTCTTCAAAAATCAAAAACCCCAAAAACAAGTTTTTATTTTTCAAAATATTTAAAAACCCAAAAACATGTTATTTGCTTTGAATTCACCCCTCACACCATGTAAATACTAAGTGTGGGGAGGGAATTCCCAAAAAATTGAAAAACCCAAAAATTTGTTTTGTTTTCCTTTTCTTTTTTTTTCCCTCCTTTCATATTTGAGTCACTTACTCGGGGACGAGTAAGACTTAAGTGTGGGGAGGATTTTATTTCTTTTGTATATATCGTTGATTTTTGAAAAAAAGTTGAAAAATGCCTAAAAATCGAAAAATTTGAAAATTTTCCAAAAAAATATATGTTTAGATTAGTTTGTATATAGTTTATTTTGTATATATTGCCGTGTGTTTCTTTTTATCTCCATCCATAGGTGCGCCCCACATCATAAGAGGCACGAAAAAGGGAAAATGAAGACGCTTTGGTGAGATCTTTCCTATTTCTCTTCTCCCTTATCTCCTTTCCTTCTTACTTGAGGACGGGATGTGTTGATGACGATGGTGTGAATTTTGTTGATTGGCGTGTGTGCCACTTGTGTGCTGTTAGGAGATAGCATTAGCTTATGTGTCATATAGTCGGTTAGAGCATGTGCATTTAAGTTGTATATATGCTAGATTGCATCATGGCATATAGTTGCATTTAGAAAAATGTTTTAATAATTGTCTTTTTGGAAAACTTGTTGAATGTGCATAGTCCCTTTTTGCTACTTTTTTATTCATAAAGTGTTCATCTTAATCGTGGAATTTTAGACGCCCTGGGTTGTGCATTTTTAGTGAGTTTTAACCCGTCTACTAATGCCGAGTCACGAGTTTGCGCTTATTCCACCTCGACAACCTCGATTGATGTGAATATTCCGATGGTAGAAAGGATTCTTAGGTGACCGTTCTTGCTATGCAACCAACCATGATTCATTGTTCTTCCACTTTTGCTCAAAAAAGGAAACAAATCAAACAAGCTGAAAATATTGAGTCAATTATCATCTTTTCTTGTTTTCGTCGAGGAAGTGCAAAACGGAACTTCTAGGGATTCTAGTGGGCCCATATCTAGGCCCCCTTTCGATGCCACTACGGTGGGGATACCCCTATTGTTGGTTCCGACCGCATGTCCTTGACGGAAACCGTGCGCTTTCATGCCAAAAATTGCAAACCAAAATGCAAATCAAAAAGAAAGAAAAAGAAAGAGAAAAAGAAAGCAAAGTGTGTAATGAAAAGTTTTGCAAGCACTTAGACTCAAATCTCAAATTCCTTTTATCCTTCTTGAATCATTTACCCTTGAAGTTGCATAGTGAGACGGGACGACCCTTGTGTCTCATTTATTTGAGAAACGTGAATTCCATATGCTATTGTGCTTAATAACGTCACGAGGATTTCATTTCCATCTTCCATTTTACCGCTTTTGGCCAAGCAAATAGTAGACGGGGTTCGAAATTTTCATTAGACTTGCACCGCTAGGAGGCGAATATTTTTCCATGCTTTATGATATTAGTGGCTTGTGAGGATCATGCATTATTTAGACGGTTTTTCTTTTAGATATTTCCGTCACATGGATGAGGCATGTGATTTTTCTCTTGTTAGATGCATCTTTGTCTTTTTCTTACGTGTTTTTCATTTGGATGCGTCGAAATTTTGAGCAAGCCCCTACTTGCCTTGCAAGGAGGTACTCTACCTCATGAGTATCTCGTTGTGAGTTGAAGGGACGGAGGAGGCCCGTTAATTGCCTACCGTCGGATATTATTAGTAGTTTAGTTAGTAGTCTTAGTATTAGTGTAGTGTTGAATAAGGGTACTTATGGGTCTCGAATTTTGTTTACTTACTCGAGGACGAGTAAGTCTTAAGTGTGGCGAATTTTGATAAGCATTTAATTAGTCACATTTTCCCCCTCATTTTCGTCCCCATTTTGGTCCGTTTACACGGATTTGCGTGCCCTTGATTGCATTTGCTTCCCGATTACCCGTACTATAAATGTCGGTCTTAATTTGTAGGAATTAAGGCAGAAATGAAGAAATCGAAGCAATAAGGTCTTGCATGAGTCGGGATTCGAAGATGAGATGAAGAAGTGAAGAAATGAGCCCCCAGGTGGTGCAGGCCGGCCTACTGACCGGCGGCCGGCCCACCGGCCCAGACCACCACTCTACAAATGAAAAAAGTTGAAAAAGAGAAGAAAAGGCCCAGGTAGCGCCGGCCGGTCTACCGGCGGCCGGTCGACTACCCGGCCTACACCTACATCAGAATGCCATTGAGAGTCAAATGATGCTCCAGGCCGGTGAGGGACCGGCGGCCGGTCGACCGGCCCAGACCCCCCATTTTTCCATACTTAGTGAAATTTTGAAGATTTTGAAGACGAAGAGGCTGAAGTCACTGATGTGCCCCAGGCCGGTCAGAGGCCCGGCGGCCGGTCGACCGGCCAGGAACGCAACATCGCAAAATCCGCCTCCTCTTCTAATTTCTTCCTTAATTTTGGAGAGACCTATATATACCCTTCCCCTAATGTTTTGTAGGCAGTTTTTACATTCCTCTTAGCACAAAACCCTAGATAATTTGTAGCCTAAATTAGTCCTAATTACTCTCCTAATCATTCGCTAATCAAGCTTAGTTTCTCATTTCAAGTTGTTAGATCTAGTCTTTCATTTCAGTTTTGGGTTTGTATTGAGGATTCTAAGGGTGAAGACATTCTCCCTCTTCATTAATACAAGCTTGTTGGTATTAAATTTCTCATCTTTTTGTTATTTATGCAATTTAATTACATTTCTAGTTTATTGTTCATCTTTTGATTGTTATTATTATTCATCTCATAGCATAATGTTTATTGAACTCCTCCTTCCCTTTACTTGTTTGATTCCCCTTAGTATGTGTGAGTAGTTCTCCTCTAGGGTTTAGGGGGAGCCTAAGGGAGGATTATGTGGGGTATTAGGTTGGTTAATTAGTAAGTTTGTGGTAAATAATTTGGTATTGCTCATATGAACACCAAGTGTTTGATGAAATGTGTAAACGAAAGTTACCCATTTTATCAAGCATGGTTTGATTATTTCTTAAGCGACGGTGGTAGAAATGATTAGACTAATGTTTATATGGGTGATTTGAGACAAATGCGATGGCTTTGTTGATGATTATCGGTTGTTGAGACATTAGCAATTGATTTTACTCGAATTACTTACCCATTTGCTAATTACCCGACTAGCCCATTAATCCCCCTAAGGTGAACCCTTCACCTTAGTCTTTCCCTTAATTGTTTTCATCTTTATTACTTAGCGATTATTTGTTTTTCCTTGTTTTTAGTTAATCTTCCAACCAATCTTTTATTATGCTAGAATAGGATTCATGCAAACTTGTAGTTGACCCCCTCCATCCTTGTGGTTCGACCCCGACTTCCGCTATCGCATTAGTTGGGATTTACAAATTGTTTTGCTTGAGCGGTACGCGACAAATCGTTCATCAATAATTTAGTCATTCTTTTACAACTTTGTTATGATAATCCAACGGTAAAATAGCATAATCGTTCAATTTGCACGGGTTAAAACTAGTTTCTTCGAAAACTAAAACTGATGGAAAAACGTATTACTTGAAAACATGCATATGCAATAATATGAATATAAATATATATTGGGTTATCGTCTACAAATGCCAGAATACGTCTGCAAAAAGAGCCATACATTTAAAGTCCTTATAGTTTGACTTCATGCATAAACATTAGATTGTTTAATGAAGTTTTAAAAGTGGTATTGTGTGAAGAGGGATTTCATAGAATTTGGGCAAATGAGAAGGAGGGGCTCAAGAGGAGAAAGAGAATGAATATTAGTATTACTTTGTAATTTTGTATGAGTGAAACAGTTGTCAAAATTTAAAAGTGATGAATGACTTGCATTAAAGTTTACTTGAGGTGAATGGGTACTCAGTAGTAGAATGGGTAAGGGTGGAGTGAGGCGGCGAGGGTAATTTTTCTATCATGGGTAGTATTTATATGGTAGTACTCCGTATTATTTATTATGGCCTTATGGGCCACTCATTTATGGGTAGGGTTAATTACATATTTATATAAGCTATATATTGGATTAACACAAAGTCTTGCTTAAGATGACATTATCCGTCTCAAGTTTAGGATGAGTCAAATACTAACATGGTGTTAATAACGAGAAATTTTAGGTATTATCTAGGTAACAAGTGAGTTGATTTGGTATATATTTGATCCGTCTTAAAATTAAGACGGATATTAGCTGTCTTATATGAGAATTTGTGTAGAATTGGTAGTTTAAAATTGGGCCAGTTAGTCTATTCTCTTATATGGTGTAATGGTAAACAAATATATACGATACGGTTTTATTATACGTAAATTATGGCAAACATGCTTAATGAAATTTTAGGACATGTAAAACTATTATTTTAAAATTGAATTATTTGATCAATATATTTTACATAGTCAAAAATATTTTTATGTTCAAATACTTTTATTTTTGAAATTATATGTATAAAAATAAATGCACGGGTTATAATTGAAATAATGTTATATGTTCACAATGTATAAACTTACTGATTGCAAATGAAATTACAATACAAATCTATAATATTAAATATGAATAATAAAAATAACTTAATCATTAATTTTTTGCATTTTTAATAATCTTTATTTATTAAAGCAACAACCACAGCTCTGTGGTTGAAAGTTAATAAGTCAAAAAAGGAAAAAAAATCCCATGATTTCAGGTCCCACGTTGTTCATACGAATTAATTACGGAATTTTGTATGCTTCCTCCCATTCTATTGAATATATACGGAGTATCTAGGTCCATCTTCTATTGATATTTTCTTATTTTTGAAGCCCATGTTTTATGTATACTCTTTTTTTGAAAATCTTCTATGATATACTATTTCATTGACCCGTATTTTGGTACCATGTTTAAGATTGCACGGGTTATGGGTTAACAATTGTTTTATGTATACGGGTTATGGGTTAAAAATTGTATACGGGTTATGGGTTAAAAATTGTGTCTAACATCTTCATTTTTACTATTTTTAAGCAAAAAATTGGAGAATAATATTTTTTAAAAAAATTAATCATACTCAATATCTATCAACTATTATATTTTTTTTACAGTACTTACATTAAATTATTCACGAATTCTCTTTTGTGACGGCGCGACCCGTCGCAAGTTTAAGACAGGTCAAACCCCTCTCACAAAAAGCAAGGGGGCAAGTGAGAGGCTTATAGACTTCTTTTAAATACGCCATTCAAATAATTTCCACCAAAGTCACCTCTGAGTGCATATTGTTTTTATTTTATTTTATATAGCCAATGACTATAAAATGTAAGTTGAAGATAGTAATATGTCAGCTTTTTTAATTGTTTGTTTCGGTAGTGCGGACATTAGTAACTATTTATGCAATCTTTTTGTTTTAATGAGATTTATGAATTATATAACATTAACGTTTAAGTTTAGTTATTATTTATTTATATGATAATTTTACGGGTGAATATTTATTTACCAATTCGACTATATCGATATAGACGTGTACGGGTCAAAATTTTCATTTTGTCCCGTTTCACTAGCTAAAAATTTATACAAAATGAAATATGTGCCAAAATTTTCACTTTAGATAAGCACATGTCAAAATTTTATTTTTGTCTCATGCACGGGTTGACTAAATAAAAGATGGATTTAACAATTTGTATAACTCTACAACTATTTAGCAATTAGTAGATTATACAACCAGTTGTATATAACTGGTAGTATAGATTTAGAGCTTTATATCAAAGAAGTTGAGCTTATATGTACATTTTACAAGTTGTACTAAAAAAAATATTAGCGCCTGTATATAAATTTTAAACTCAAAGTATTATAATAAAACTCAAAAACAATACATATAAGCTCATTTAGATTTTAATTTTGACACGTAAAATTTTAAAATGTACTAAAAAAATTTAAAAGCTCGAAAAAGTTGCATATAAGCTCAGTTAGATTGGTACTAGATGTAACATGCTCATATACATGTGGTTGTAGGATCTTATTTGTTACTATTTTGACAACGTGCAATTTCACTAATTTTTTGTTTCATCTAAACGTAGGGAGAGTTTACTGCATTTCACTTAAGTTTAGATATTTACATTTCCTAAGTAATGAATTCTTAAAAAGCATACCCGTGCAATTTGCACGGGTTTAAAACTAGCATTTCCAATAAAAGTACACCCTAGAAAGATATAAATGACAGAAAAACTCTTTAAATGGAGCCTAAGAAACCATACCTGTTTAACAATACCTGTTTAACCATTCTTTTCTTCTTAACATAGGATTTTCTAGGTTTATTGTAGTGTTTGTTATTGTTGTGACGCACATTAGGTTTAAATGACTGCTTCTGATTCTCATAAGATTTAGATTTTGAAGGTACAGATGAGTAATCGAAAGTTATGTCATAAAACCATCTGAACTCATTATTTCTAACTTCATTACGTTGAGATTCAGGTTCAGACTCATTAATACTAGACACGTCATGTTCTTTAACAAAATCAGTTTAATTTTTGTTGTCATTGACATATTTATCACAATTATCTTTAACATGACCGTTGTGACCACAATAATTGCAAATCAGATATTCTGAAAGATTGACATACTTCCTTCTTCTGAAATCACGGTCAGAAGGAGTGGATTTGCACTTATCATGGTCTCTACGACTATAACATTCATGACCTAGACCCATCTTCATGTTATTGTTAGACTGTTCAGTATGGAAGTCTAAGACCTTCTGACTTCTTTCCCATTTATCATGAACCTTTCGTGCATGCAAGAGCAACTCCTTCAAAGACTAAATTTCTTTTTCACAAAACGAATGGTCTACATTTGAGTCTTTGGAGGGATTGTTCTTTTTAAAGTTTTCACGAAAATCGTTAAAACGTTTGTTCAGGATAAATTTCTCCTCATTTTGTTGATTTTTGGCTTGGGAGAATTCAGCCTTTATATCTTTCAATAGCTGAGAAAGAAAAGAGTTTTCTTTCTTGTGATCAAGAATAGCAACTTCCTTTGCCTTAGCTTCAGATTGTAAAAGCTCATTGACTTTCTTCAATTCTAAAGTTATAGCTTCATTAGCTATAACTTTGGCTTGAAGATGCTTAATGTTGAGCTTTAACTCCGAGATTATAGCTTCATTAGCTATAACTTTAGACTCAAGAGCTTCTTTCTCAACATTTGTCATGTCTGAAGTTATAGCTGAAGTTGCCATAACTTTAGACTTAAGCTTTTTCGCTTTGGCCTTTAGAAGTTGGTTTTCCATAGCAATGTCAAGGATTTGTTCTTTTAGATCTTTTAATTCAAGACTCTGTTCATGACAATGATCTAAGGCTTCTTCAAAATACTTAATTAAAGACTTCTTAGATAAATTCTTAACTTGCTTTTTAAGTTCAAGATGACTAACCTCTTCATCATCTTCTGAATCTGGCTCTGAATCTGAGTTGCCGACAAGGCATAATTCGGATTCAATTTCATTGTCATTGTCAGAAATTAGATCAAGACTGACGTTGCTTAGACACAGGTTGGCGATTTCTTCTTCCTCTGACTCGTCGTCTTCTGTGTCAAGATCTCCCCAGCAATACGCCATCATAACTTGCTTGAATTCCTTCTTGGTTTTGTCTCGTTGATTTTTGTCTTTGATTTTCTTCCATGTGGGGCAATCCTTGATCATGTGATCATTATCCCCACATTTGAAGCAACCACGACTTGAGAGAGACCCTTTTGACTCAATTGGCTTCTTGTAAGATTTGTTAGTGTTATTGTTAAACGTTTTCCCTTGTGGTTTATTAAAGAATTTTTTCTTAAAACGTCTAGCAAATAACACTGTTTCATCTTCAAGATCCGAATCTTGTCTTTCACTAGATTCGGCTTGTAAGGCCACTTTCTTGCTATTACTATCATTTGCCTCATCCTCATCAAGAGTAATCTCGTGAGCCATTAGGGTTCCGAGTAGCTCTTGATAAGATAGGTTAGATAGGTCTTTACATTCCTCAATTACCGTCACCTTAGGTCTCCATCGTTTAGATAGACTTCTAAGGATCTTCCTCGCAATTTCCTCGGAGTTAAAATTTTTTCCAAGATTTTTCAATTCATTAATGATACTAGAGAAGCGAGTGGACATGCTGTCGAGCGATTCATTGTGTTCCATAGAGAACAATTCGTATTTTCGCATTAGTAATGCAATACGTTGCTTTTTGACAACAGTTGTCCCCTCATAGGCTAACTCTAGACCATCCCATATTTCCTTGGCAGTAGAACTAGATGAGAAACGATCAAATTCAGTATGAGTCATGCCGTTTTGCAACAGACTGATAGCCTTTGAATTTTTCTCAGCTTTCTTATAATCTGCCTCAACATAGTCATCTTCTTTCTTTTCGACGCGAGTGCCATTAACAGATCCAAGCATGATCTTATTAGGGCCATTCTTAATGATTAGCCAACACTCCCAATCGTTACCCTTTATGAAATGGGTCATCATATTTTTCCATAAACTGTAGTTCTTCCCATCGAATACGGGACACTTCAGATGTTTGGAATCCATTAAAATAAAATTAAATGCAGCGGAAAATAAATAAAAATAAAAGATAAATGGATCAGACTCCTTGCTGTAAGGCAATCAAGAGCACGAGGCTCTGATACCAATTGTAGAGTCTATTGATCGAATACGAAAGAGGGGGGTGAATTGAGTATTAAAAACTAGCCCCACTTTTTCGATTTATATGATATGTAATTAATTATTTGATCTTATGAATTAAAATCAACTAATTAATTAATCAAAGTAAGCGCAAGTAACGAAATAACGAAAAGTAAAGAGAGTAGAGAGAGAGGCACACGGATTTTTGAAGTGGTTCAGTTTCACACGTTGAAACCTACGTCCACTATTGTCGATTAATAATTCTTAGTACCTTTCTACGGATTACAAAAATTATCAACCCACTCGTATAATCAACAGTATGATTATAGCTCAAGGTGAGTATCGCTAAATACTCTATACTATCTTACGTTAATAAGAAAGTACAATATAACTCACACAGATTCCCGTTAAAAAAAGTAAGCTTATAATGATGTACTATTATCCAATAACGTATGTCACTCAAGCGATTGATAATAATTGATGCACGACTCTTTTGAAGAACAAACACTAAAAAAAATAAATATTTTGCTCAAAGGTTTGCTTTAAAACGATTTTGGAAAATCAACACAAGTAAGTATATGTGCCGTGTGATATATGTGTATTTCGTGTGTTTTCAAAATAGGATGTGAAGGAGTATTTATAGTAATACAATCATAGTAGATCTAAAACCCTAGCTTAATATTTAAGAAAGATATTTATCTTTAATATCATAAAATAATATTTGCTTATCTTTTAGAAATATCTTTATCTCAAAATATTATTTGGTTTATCTTATAGAAATATATTTATCTTTAATATCTCAAAATATTGTTGTAAAGATATAGTAGAATCCTAGATTAGGTAAACAAGGGAAACAACCTAGATAGGCCGAAATGCCCTAGCTCACGAAACCCTATGAGGCACGCAACCCTAGGGGGCACAAACCTAGGTTTACACGAAACCCTAGGTGGACTAATTAGGTTAACAATAAATTGAGATAGAATATATTAGAAACCCTAGGTAGCATGACAACCCATAAGTTGTATTACTAACCAATAGAATCTCATAAATATATTCTCTAATAAAACTTTTGATAAATATAAAATAATCTTTCACTTTTGAAAACATTTAAATCATTTTATTTCCAAAATCATGCATCAACATTTATCATCCAAAGTTATAGGCTAAAGCTATAACTTTGAACATAAAATCTCTCGAATAGAATAGTTACCGAATGACGACCTATACTATCTAATCTTCACAAAGATCTTCAGTATACGGATCATCTCTTCATCTTGATCACAAAGACCCTCCATCTTGAGTCTTGTGTTATTTGAGGTAGATCTTGCTTGAAGCGATTTTCTTTAAAGTTATAACTGGGTAGCAATAACTTCCATGTAAACTTCCAAAGTTATTCCTGAAATTGTTATAACTTTGTCTCATAGACTTTATCAAAGTTATGCCTGAAGTTCTCATAACTTTGATCATTCTTCTCATAATTGTTGCTAGCTATAATAAGACTAAAACACACAATTACACGCATATGATATATCGAGTAAAGCACATTATCAAGTAAGCACATGTCATTATCAAAACTATAAAATTGGTCCAACAGTGTGCTATGTTTTATTTTAAGTATGATACGTCTAAAAAATGCTATCTCCTAATTTTTAATTAGACCATAGGTCCTATTTGATATGCTACCTGCTACGACTTATTTTTATAAAAAAAAATATTACCCAAGTATTAAACTTATCTTTTATATATATATATATATAGATGATAGATATATGAGATAGCGAGATATATAGAATATATCTATATATATATATATATTACATATATATATATATATATATATATATATATATATATAGAGTGAGCATCCGGTGAGTCTAGCTTCTTAGGTGAGTACGTCCTTTCAATAAGGACCATTGGATCAACAAGATCCAAGAGTCCTCTTGAAGCCACGTCGCCCCTATAATCCCACATATTACCCCCAAAACCTTCTCGTCTTTCTTCATTCACGTTTCTCCTCTCCTTGATTATATCCATGAAAAAAAATCCTAAAATCCCTAAATGGTATGTACAAATTGACGCAACGTTAGTCCTCCTAAATATAATCAACAACTCACATTGAATTCGGTGACAAATTTGAATCTATGTTCGATGCTTTACGCTTTAAGAGATTCTAGAAATTGATGATAAAGAATGGTTGCCTGATAACAAATTTATGTTTACAGGTTAGTGTTGATCTACACTTTTTATTCTATTTAATAGATCGAGGTTGAATTTTCCTGTCTTTTTGTTGTGAATTTTAATTGATTTGCGTTCTTGATTGATTTTGAAGAAATCCCCAATTATGTTGCTTTAATTACTATAGAAATCCCTAATTTGTTTGACCTAATTAATTTTTACGATGATTAACTTGGTGAGATTGATACACAGTAACCTTCTTCATCTACATTTTTGATTTTGTTCCCATTTTGCTCACCCTCGTTTTCATCATCTCGTTGTTGACGATACCCAATTGTTCAATCATTTATGTATTGTTCATTCTTAAAATGATCAACATAGAGTTGCCGTCTTAAAATGATCAACCAATTATATCTTATTTTCACTGTGTTATAGTAACAAAGTTTCCAATGTAATAGAGTCACATTAGCCAAATATTAGAAACGAGCATATGTTTCAGTTCATGACACGACTAACTTAGGCTTTCTTGTGTGTCGCTTACGCAGCTTCGGGTGAGATTTTCTATTTCTAAGAACCTCAATTAAGTCGTGCATCTCAATAGTATGTAATTTAGTTTTCTTACTGTAACAGGTTCGTATTATCCTTGCTCTGTAAATCTGTATGATTTACTGTAACGCTGGTATGAGTTGTAACTGTAACACGTATGAATTGTTACTGTAACATTTGGTATGAGTTGTACCTGTAATACTTGGTTTTATTTTACTTTAACACGTACGAGTTGTTACTGTAATACTTTGGGTTGTTATTGTAACATCTATTTTAGTCCATATGAGATTCCCTTCTATGCGCTTTTAAGTTTTACGGACTGAGTTTGTTGCGATTGATACTTGTTTTAAAGGCTATTAGCTCAATGGTAGAGCAGTGTATGATCTTCTACAACGATGCGGGTTCGAGTCCCGTATAGCCTAATTCTTTGGCGTAAGCATTGTTAGGATAAGTAATGTTACTTTGTGTTACTATATACAATTGTTACTGTTACCCGATACTTTAACTAATGTTATTATATCAAAAACAACCAAAAGGCATTATTAATGTCCAAGCAAGTTTCAATATTTCTTTTTGTTGTTGTTAAATGGCCATTAAGACCATCTCTCCCACATTCTAAAATTATAATTTCCACAATTAATCCACTTGCAGATGGGTACTCCGGGTTTAGCTTCCAATTAATCCACATTCTAAAATTATAATTTCCACAATTATTGAATACAGATGGAGCTTCCAAGGGTACTCCGGGTTTAGCAGGTTGCGGTGGAATTTTCAGGGATGAAACAGGTAATTACATTTCAGCGTTCTATCTTTCTGGCGGAATATGCACATCGATGAAAGCGGAATTAATAGCCGTGCTTGCTGGTCTCGAACGAGCGAAGACTATGGGAATAAAGAAGCTTCTGGTTCACATGGATAATAAAACGTGTGTTAATTGCATCCATGAAGACCAACTCCTGAGCAATAATCTAAAATTCCCCGTTCTCCGCTGTAAAAAAATTGATACAGAAAGACGATTGGATCGTTAAGGTGGAACACTGCTATCGTGAAGCAAATCGTGCTAGTGACTGGCTAGCCAATCAAGGAACTTCTTCTAGTAGTTCTATAGCAATATTTGACTCCCCCCAATTGCATTACGTCCTATTCTTAGAGAAGACATTTTTGGGGTCGCTATTCCCCGTGTAATAGCATCTAGTTAATTTATTTCTTGGGGCTTTGCCCCTCATTCGCACCAAAAAAAAAGATGGGTTGGTACTATACTTGATACTCTTAAGGTGCATAATAATCTTCAAAAGGTCCTGAAATGGTTCTCTTACATTTTCTTGCTGAAAAGTTTGTTTTCAAAGCTCTAGCTTTCTGATTTTATTGCATTTTTTCGGGACAAGACTAAGTAGTTACTAGGGACGTTGTTCACAGTTCGATCGGATAATATTGTAATTGTTACAAATTTACGGGGTCGAGTTGTTTCTAAGGATTTGAAATTCTCCTTTAAGTACTTTAAAAGTTATTAGTATGATTCCATTGAGAACTAGCTACTGTTAGAAGAATAACTAATGTCATGTCAAATATCAACTAGTCTGAAACAAAAGAATGGTAAGATTATATCATTAGAATGACAATCTTATTTACTATTAGAAGAACACTTACATGCTCGTTGAAGTCTTACATTTTTGTTTCACCTTAGATCAACAATGAGTAACAATGTATAGGCTATGCGGGAGTCGAACCCGCACTTTGTACAAATTGTACAGTGCTCTACCATTTAAACTAATAGCCTTTAACTCACACAATGAAACTCGAACTTAGATCATCCACACCTTAACTTGAGCATGTATACACCTTCTTGACATAATACTCCATTCCTGACTGATAAAAAAATAATATTAAGGAGACAAAACTTTAAACCGTTTTGTTACTGTAACACTTGTTTTGTTACTGTAACCCATATCATTGTAACACTTGTCTAGTTATTGTAACACATATGAGTTGAGTTGTTATTGTAACACTTGTCTAGTAATAATGCCAGTATGTGTTACTGTAACACATATAAGTCAAGTAAAGATGAGGTTATATAATAACAATGACACACTTACATCACAAAGATAGGCAAATTACATTCTACCAAATAAATTCATGCCACCACCTTGATAAATCTACTAAACATGAAGAAATGACAATCTATTTATTCTAAACAATGACTAAAAGTCTGACCAAGCAAATACATGACCAATTTCTAATCCTCTAAAACTGAAGCCTGGTTCCACTTATAATGCTACCACTATAACTTGAAAAAAACACAGAAATTATTACATGGGCACATGGCGTGAGAATTTGTATACGATTCACCTTTATAACTAATTTTGTTCGTCTATAAGCCTGTGAAATTGTGTAAACTGATTTCGTACAATTTCTATATAAGCTAATCACATCATGGCATTAGATTAAAACTTGCAAATTTATATAGGCTACATGGAATTCGAACCCATACCTTTGTGCTAATATTGCAGATTGCTATAAAGTTGAGCTAGTAGCCTAGTAGCCTATAATGACTGCAAATTGGAATACCAGCAACTAGAAAAATCTCCATGAGTATTTCTTTATTGTCAGAGAAGAAACAAAGATGAGGTCATGGTTTTTACAATCAAGGGCTATTGTCATGGCATGGATAACAAAAGAGAACCCTCATGAAACACCATATTATTCACCAAATGTTAGCCTATCCACAAGAGGGGAAATAAGAGAATAAAGATCAAGACATTTCATGAAATAATTAATCAGATGGATAATATACTGACATACTGGCATATAGGAAATAGTTATACACTTATGAACACACTTTCACACTTATATCATAAATGTAATATAAGTACACCATTATTATAACACAATTATACTATTGAAGTAACATAAGTACACCATTATAGAAGCACAATTTTGAAAATTAACAAAAAACTTGGCAGCTAACACATGAGCAGCGAGAAAAATGTTAGATCCCTCAAAATTTTCCCATGTTTAAATTGCTGCAATAAAGAATAACATGGTAATTATTTTATCACACTTCATTCACTTCCTTATGGAAATTGTAATTCAGGGTTTATGAAAATTGACATAGCGACAAACATTGCGTCCTGGAACAAATGCACCAGCAAAAAGATAACAAAGTAATTATATGGTTAAACTTGTGTGACTTCATGAAACAACTTTACCATTATGCTAACACAGTAATAGTCTAATACAATTATATGACACAAATATACCATTACCAACACAACTAAACCACTATAATAACACACATATAACATTAGAGTTAACAGAAAACTATTATTCCATTAGCGCAATTCGTTGTTGAGTAACACTCTTATATCGTTACAATAACACAACTAAAGCAAGACCTGGAATCGGCCAAAACTCCTCTAATAAAGATGTAATGTTATCCCTATATGAAGCCCTACACTCAGGTGACTGAGTGACTCTGACAATATATCAACCCTCATCACACTGACAATTGAAAAACACAACTATACCAATACTATAACACATTCACTGTTACGATAACACACTTATGTCATTACTATAACACGGTTAACCTTTAATTAAAAAGAATTAGAATACCAACACAAAATAGAATTCCCTTCAAGACACAAGAGCAATGTACACATATATACATTACTAAGCATTAATCCTAGATGAAATAGAACTACTTTAAACACTTCCAAACTGTGTAACAAAAACAATAACTCCGCAAGAACTAGTAAACTAACAAGACCCGGAGGTCCAAAACTCCTCCAATAAAGACTAAAGAGGTAGTGTTATCCATGTATGAAGCCATAAACTCAGGTGACTGACATTGTATCAACCTTCCCCGCTCTGACAATTGAAAAACACAACCATACTACTATGTAACACGATTACACTATTATGATAAGACACTTTTGTTGTTAATGTATCA
Source organism: Heliosperma pusillum (assembly GCA_022085475.1). Classification (NCBI taxonomy): domain Eukaryota; kingdom Viridiplantae; phylum Streptophyta; class Magnoliopsida; order Caryophyllales; family Caryophyllaceae; genus Heliosperma; species Heliosperma pusillum. The sequence continues at coordinate 16,971 of JAIUZE010071526.1, read as the reverse complement.
CAGTTATACTATTATGGTAACCAACTTATATTGTTACTGTAACATAGTTACACTATAGGGGTAATATGCACTGAAACTATTCAGAAAGACAACTAAACAATGACAATTTGATTGAGGTTCAGACACTTTGCAAATACTCTGTTTCTGTTTGGACTAATTGACAAAGAACTAAGATAGGACCTTAACCAAAGCACAAAGCCAATGATTGAGGGTTGAACTTTGATCCCAGCACACAGCTAAGGACCCAAGCTCACTTCCAAGCACAAAGCAAAGGAAGTTGTCTCAAGCACACAGCCAAGAGATGCAACAGAAACAAGGTTTCAGTTTTATGTTTTACTTCAAATCTGATTTGCATTTCATTAGGTAAAGGCCTTATATAGGCAACAAGGATACAACTCAGACGTTAGGAGATATCTAGGGCCACAAAGGCTTACAACATGAAACAAAATAACAGCTACAAACTTGCAGGAAAACTGACATAAAGTAGATAAAGCAGAAAAGTAAATCTAATAGGACAATCTGCCTTAATGGGTTTGTTGGGGTTGAAACTGGTGGAGGGGTGGACTTCTGAGCTTGATTCTTGAGCTCAACTGAAGTGGGATGGATGCCAAAGGTCCTTCTAAAAGGCCCTCGAGTTTGTTTGATCATAAAAGGAAAGTTTGATAGTGACATGTTAACTACTGCAAAAGGCTGAAATCTGGACAGTCTGAAGTTGTCCCTAAGCTAACTCTTCGTGTGTTTGTTTCTTGGGAGGGAAGTCCTGGGGAAAGTTGTAGAGGACCTTCCCAAGACATAGGTTTGAGGGTTGGTTAGGCTTGTTTGATTGTGTGGGGCCCCATGGACCTTGTTTAGAAAGGCTGTGATAGGCTGTTTTTGGCTGGGGGCTGTTTTTGTTGTGTTGGGTTTGTTGGGCTGTTGGCTGAGCTTTGTTGTGGCTTAGTCTTGGGAAGTGGATGGCTAGGCTTTGTTCTGGTTGTGGTGGTGTTGTCTTAGCAGGCTTGAAGTGGTTGTGGCTTGGACTGAATAGAACATTGTCATAGCTGGTCATGGTGTTGTCTGAATGGATGTTGTTGTTTTGATGTTGAGTCTTGTCTTGAGTTTGTGTCTTGTCTTGAGCTCGTGTCATGGCTCGTGTCTTGGCTTGGTCACATACTCCTGTTGCAACCTCCTTTTCTTGAAAAGGATTTGCCCTCAAATCTTCCTCACCTTCATCATCTGATTCACCATGGTAGGGACTCAGGTCTCCAACATTGAAAGTACCATGTACACCATAGCTTCCTGGTAGATCCACCTTGTAAGCATTTGTGCCTATCTTCTCCAATATCTCAAATGGTCCATCAGCTCTTGGCATGAGCTTGTTTCTCCTCTTGTCTGGAAATCTCTCTTTTCTTAAATGCAACCATACAAGATCCCCTGCCTTGAATTCCCTTGCTTTCTTAGGTCCCTTGGACCTAGCTTTGTACAACTCATTGGACCTTTCAATCTGCTTCTTGACTTGCTCATGAATCTGTATCATTTGCTCAACTCTTTTCTTTGCATCATAGCTTGTCTTGTTTCCTTTGACTGGTGCTAGGTCTGTAGGCATGAGAGGATTAGTACCATAAACTGTTTCAAAAGGACTTTTACCTGTGCTGCTGGAGGGGGCTCTGTTGAAGGCAAACTCAGCTTGTGCTAGCCTGAGATCCCAATCTTTCAATGACTTAGAAACAATACTCCTCAAGATCTTTCCTAGTGTCCTGTTAGTGACTTCTGTCTGCCCATCAGTTTGGGGATGGTGAGAAGTACTAAACATTAACCTGGTCTTCAATAGCCTCCACAGGGTTCTCCAGAAGTGGCTCATGAACTTTGTGTCTCTATCTGAGACAATGCTTCTAGGGACCCCATGTAACTTGACAACCTCCCTAAAGTATAGTTCAGCTACTCCCAATGCATCCTCAGTCTTCTTACAAGCAATGAAATGTGCCATCTTGCTGAATCTATCTACAACCACCATGATTGAATCCTTTCCCCTTTGAGTTCTAGGTAAGGCTACAATGAAGTCCATACTGAGATCTTCCCATGGCTTGTTGGGTACTGGAAGTGGTGTGTAAGGGCCTGCTTGAAAGTGTGCCTTGGCTATTTGACAAGATCTGCATCTCTTGAGGGCATCTTGCACATCACTGAGCATCTTAGGCCAATAGAACTGATCTTGTAAGATGTCATAGGTCTTCTGTACCCCAAAGTGACCAGCAAGGCCATTGGAGTGAACCTCTTTGACCAGTAGTCCCCTATAAGGTCCCTTAGGCACACATAGTTTGTTCCCATAGAATAAGTATCCTTCTTGAGCTGTGTATTTGCTCCCTTTCTTGACTTGCCCTTCTTGATGTACCTCCCATTCATGCTTGAAGTCTGGGTCCTCTTGATAGAGCTCTTTCATAAATTCAAACCCCAACACCCTTTGCTCCATGAAGGTCAACATTACAGACCTTCTAGACAATGCATCAGCTACAACATTGTTCTTACCCTTCTATATACTTGCTGGAGAATGAGAAGGATTGCAAGAACTCTACCCATTTGGCATGCCTGGGGTTGAGTTTGTGTTGTCCATTGATGTATTTGAGAGCCTCATGATCAGAATGAAGCACAAAAGGCTTAGGCTTCAAGTAGTGTCCCCAATGATTCAATGCCCTCACAATGGCATAGAATTCCTTGTCATATGTGGAATAGTTAAGCTTGGCCCCATTTAGCTTCTCACTAAAGTATGCCACAGGTTTCTTTTCTTGAGTAAGCACAGCCCCTATGCCAAGACCACTGGCATCACACTCTACCTCAAAGAGTTTGTTAAAGTCTGGTAGAACCAATATTGGAGACTTACACAATAGCTCTTTGATCAGATTGAAGGACCTTTCAGCCTTCTCATTCCACTTGAACTCTCCCTTCTTCATGCACTCAGTAATAGGGGCCATGATTGAACTAAACCCTTGTATGAACCTCCTATAGAAAGATGCCAACCCATGGAAACTTCTTACATCAGTAACAGTTTGGGGAATGGGCCATTCCTTGATTGCTTGCACTTTCTCAGGATCAACTGCTACCCCTTTCTTAGAGATGATGAACCCAAGGAAGTAAACCTCAGGCTGCATGAAGGTGCACTTCTCTAGCTTGCCATACAACTTGTTTTCTCTTAGGACCTCAAACAACATCTTCAGATGTTGCAAATGTTCTCCCTTTGTTGAACTGTAAATAAGAATATCATCAAAGTAAACCACTACACACTTGCCTAAGTAAGGCCTTAGGACTTCTGTCATCAACCTCATGAAGGTGCTAGGGGCATTAGACAACCCAAAAGGCATCACCAACCATTCATAGAGCCCATGTTTAGTCTTGAAAGCTGTCTTCCATTCATCCCCTGCTCTTATCCTCACTTGGTGGTAGCCCTGCCTCAGATCAATCTTAGTGAACACTTGAGCCCCACTTAGCTCATCCAGAATATCATTAAGTCTAGGTATGGGAAACCTATACTTGATGGTAATGTTGTTGATGGCCCTACTGTCAATACACATACGCCAAGTCCCATCCTTCTTTGGCACAAGCAAGGCTGGTACAGCACAAGGACTGAGGGACTCTCTGACATAACCCTTGTTGAGTAGTTCACCTACTTGAAGTTGGAGCTCTTGTGTAGCCTTAGGGTCACTCCTGTAGGCTGGCTTGTTGGGTAAGATAGCTCCAGGCACTAGGTCAATGTGGTGCTCTATCCCTCTAAGTGGTGGCAGTCCACTAGGAAGCTCAGTAGGGAAGACATCACCATAACTTTCTAGGATAGATTTGACCTCTTCAGGGATATCAATGATACTCATCCCAGTCTCCTTGACTAGCAATATGTATACAGGTTGTAGCTCACTTAGCTCTTGTGCTATTTCTGATTCACTTATCAACATGACTTCTTTGGAAGCCTCACTCATGGGGTTTGGGTTGATCTTTAAAGCAGGTGGTAAAGGTGCTAGGGTGATCTTCTTCTTCCCATACTTGAAGGTGTAGGTGTTGTCTCTCCCATGGTGTATGGCATCCCTATCAAACTCCCATGGTCTCCCAAGCAGAAGGTGACATGCATCCATAGGTAGAACATCACAAAGACTCTCATCCACATACCCTTTACCAATTGAGAAAGGTATAACACATTGTTTATCCACCTTGATCTCAGCCCCTTTGTTTAGCCATCTGAGTTTGTAAGGTAGGGGGTGGTCTTTGGTGGGTAGAGCTAGCTTGTCTATCAGTGTTTTGGAGGCCACATTAGTGCAGCTTCCCCCATCAATAATGAGGTTACATACTCTACCCTTGATGGTACATCTGGTCCTAAAGATCTGGTGTCTTTGGTCCTCTTCCAAAGGTTGTGGTTGAGTATGCATTACCCTCCATGTTACCAAACTTAACCCTGCATCAGGCTCTATCAACTCCTCACTAGCCTCTACCTCAGGCTCTTCCATCTCTTCATCACAGACCAACACTTCATCATCTCCCCAATGGATTACTTCTAGGGTACTCAGAGCCCTTTTAGATGGACATTCTCTAGCAAAATGTCCATACCCTTGACATTGAAAGCACTTTTTGAGAGGGGTAGTCTTCCTTTGGCCTGCCTCAACAGCCTTGCCTTTATCAAGGTTGAAAGGAGTCTTAACAGGAACCACAGGTTCTCCTATCTTAACTCCTACAAAAGGTTTGAAGGTGGGGGTTCTGGAAGGTGTCTTAGAAGCACTGGCCTTTCCTTTTCCCAATTTTTCTACCCTTAAAGACAAGTTGACAGCTTCCTCAAAGGAGTATATGTTTTGTAACCTGACTTTACTAGCTATCCTTTCATCCAACCCCTCTAAGAACCTTGCTATCTTTTGTTCAGATTTCTCAACAACCTCACATTGCAAAGTGAGTTGTTCAAAGTCTCTTAGGTAGGACTCTAAAGGTCTTTGGTCTTGCTTTAGGTGAGTAAGCTTAATGAACATGTCTTGAGTGTAGTCCCTAGAGACAAACTTAGCTCTCATTTTCTTTTTCAGTTTGAGCCATGACTTTACAGGTTCTTTCCCTTCCCTAACCCTCAAGGTTTTCATGTTTTCATACCACAGTGAGGCATAGCCTTTTAGTTTCATGATAGCAACCTTAAAAGCCTTTCTATCAGTGTATCCTTTAAACTCAAAGACTCTTTCTACAGACCTTAGCCAATCTAAGAAATCATCAGGGTTCAAGCTACCTAGAAAGTCAGGAATCTCTACCTTGATATCTTTGTCTTGGTGTCTGAGAAGACTGTGATCTGAGCCATCTGAATCTGACATTTCAAACTGATCTACAGGTTGTCTCCTCCTTACTCCACCTTGTGGGAAAGGTGCTCCTCTTCCTCGACCTCTGCCTCCCCTTGTATCATTGTTCTGTTGGCCCTCAAGGAGTTCATTGACAGATCTAGAGACCTCCATTACAGTTCTGACAAGATCTTGAACTGTGTTTTCAAGACCTGTGATTCTCTCTTCACTCATGGTTGTATTTTGTGTTTTTAATGTAGTTAGGTAGATGAACTCACAAACCAAAGCTCTGATAACCAATTTGCACTGAAACTATTCAGAAAGACAACTAAACAATGACAATTTGATTGAAGTTCAGACACTTTGCAAATACTCTGTTTCTGTTTGGACTAATTGACAAAGAACTAAGATAGGACCTTAATCAAAGCACAAAGCCAATGATTGAGGGTTGAACTTTGATCCCAGCACACAGCTAAGGACCCAAGCTCACTTCCAAGCACAAAGCAAAGGAAGTTGTCTCAAGCACACAGCCAAGAGATGCAACAGAAACAAGGTTTCAGTTTTATGTTTTACTTCAAATCTGATTTGCATTTCATTAGGTAAAGGCCTTATATAGGCAACAAGGATACAACTCAGACGTTAGGAGATATCTAGGGCCACAAAGGCTTACAACATGAAACAAAATAACAGCTACAAACTTGCAGGAAAACTGACATAAAGTAGATAAAGCAGAAAAGTAATTCTAATAGGACAATCTGCCTTAATGGGTTTGTTGGGGTTGAAACTGGTGGAGGGGTGGACTTCTGAGCTTGATTCTTGAGCTCAACTGAAGTGGGATGGATGCCAAAGGTCCTTCTAAAAGGCCCTCGAGTTTGTTTGATCATAAAAGGAAAGTTTGATAGTGACATGTTAACTACTGCAAAAAGGCTGAAATCTGGACAGTCTGAAGTTGTCCCTAAGCTAACTCTTTGTGTGTTTGTTTCTGGGGAGGGAAGTCCTGGGGAAAGTTGTAGAGGACCTTCCCAAGACATAGGTTTGAGGGTTGGTTAGGCTTGTTTGATTGTGTGGGGCCCCATGGACCTTGTTTAGAAAGGCTGTGATAGGCTGTTTTTGGCTGGGGGCTGTTTTTGTTGTGTTGGGTTTGTTGGGCTGTTGGCTGAGCTTTGTTGTGGCTTAGTCTTGGGAAGTGGATGGCTAGGCTTTGTTCTGGTTGTGGTGGTGTTGTCTTAGCAGGCTTGAAGTGGTTGTGGCTTGGACTGAATAGAACATTGTCATAGCTGGTCATGGTGTTGTCTGAATGGATGTTGTTGTTTTGATGTTGAGTCTTGTCTTGAGTTTGTGTCTTGTCTTGAGCTCGTGTCATGGCTCGTGTCTTGGCTTGGTCACATACTCCTGTTGCATAATACACTTATGTCGTTACTGTAACACAGTTACACAAACTTATGTCGTTACTGTAACACAGTTACACTGTTGTGGCAACACACTTATGTCATTACAGTAACGCAGTTACATTGTTGTGGTAACACACTTATATCGTTACTGTAACACAGCTACACTGTTGTGGTACCACAAACATGTTGTTACTGTAACACTATTAAGAGAGTTACTTTAACACGAGTAAAGCACATGATATGAAGAATGACAAGTCAACTTATTATAGATTGATATGAATGAGATAACTATCGTTGTAGATAAAGATCATACAATCCTAAGATTTGTCCGCCTATTGAAGTTTTGCTATCACATCATTGATGAAGAAGATGATTTAGTACCAAAATCAATCACAGTGTCTGGGAGCATCAAATAGCAACATACTAAACAATTATTGAATAATAACTAGAGTATGTTGAAAAAATCTCATTAATTAAACCAGTGAATTCAAGTTAAATAAGATAATCATCTCACTTTTCCGAAATTGATCGAAAAATATATACCTAAAGACTAAATAATTGAATTATACCTGCAATTACTTGTAAAAATAAAATCATTTTTTCCAGAGAACTAGAGAACTATAGTGCAATATGAAACATTACCTCATTGTTGCGATTATGCTAGGAATCATCACAACGAGCGTAAGATTTGCACACAATCATCTATATTTTATTGATTTGTTTAGGGTTTCTTTAAGAACTTGATCATAGATAACGATGAACGATTACCTAGAATTGATGATGATTAATTAGAACAACAATTAAATTTTGAATTGACAGAAGGTTGATTGCACAAAACTGAATTTCGAAATGATGAAGATTGATTGAAAAAATAATTAGAAGAACGATGAATATAACAAATAGTAATTTCAGAGAATTTAATAGGAGAGAGAGGGGGAGAAAAGATAAAGAGAATCTTTTTGATGAAATAAAAGAACCCGATTAATTGTATAACACGCGTTTATCACCTATCCGAGATTTAATCTCAGGCGTCCATTCTTATAGATCAACGGTCCAAAAATGTAGGACGTACTCACCTAAGATATGTGGACTCACCGGATGCATTTTTCTATATATATATATATATATATATATATATATATATATATAATTCAAGATTTTTTTAGAGAATTAATTGGCGACCATGAATTAAGGGAAAAAAAATATAAGTTAACTATCCTAGTAAGTCCCTACATAACACATCCTATTTTCTATGACTGATCACTTCTAAGTTCTACACACTTCCTCTTCTTCTTCTTTTGTTAAACAACAATTCATTTTAATTGTTCTCTGTTAACACAATTTTTTGCTATATTGAAAAGTTAAAATAACACAAATTTGTTCGGTCATTTTCACCAGATGAAAAAACCACTGTTAAATTATTGTTTTCTACTCCCTTCGTCTCTATCATTTGTTTGGCTTTGATTAAAATATCTCTCACAAAAAATATAAAAAAAACAAATGAATGGGGGGAGGGAGTACATAATAATGTCATCATATAAACATTTATAATAGTGTCATTGTAAATGAGAATTTATACTTAAAATAAATTAATTGTGTTAAGATATAAATCCTACGAGTAAATAAATCGATATTTATACTTAAAATTAATTTATGGTGAATTAAATTATCAAATTGATAGTTTTTCGTACATATTAAATTTATTACACAATTTTATTTACAAAGTATAGATAAAGGAAATTCTCATTTGAGACGGGTATGTATGTTAAATGAAACTGTATTTAATAAATTAATATGTATTATTAAATGTCAAATTATTTACTTTTGGTAGAATTACATTTAATTCAAAAATTATATAGGAAATATAAAATCACACCTACTTTCAAACTAATAAGATCAGAAGTTATAAAGTTATAAGCTTTTAATTGAATAAGCTTTTAAATGAATTTTTCCTAATAATTCCATAAGATATAAATCTTACGATTACTTATACTTTCAAAATGATAAGTTCAAAATGTTATTTATATATTTTATTTCCAATTTTTAGATAGTAAACATGTGCATTTCTTTGCACGGGCCGGTGTAAAACTAGTTGATAAATAAAGCTTTTATTTAATCGATGATAGGCCTCGAATTTGATTGATGGGGGCTAGGGTTTTAGAGAGACAAAGAAAATTACAGAAAGTAGGGTTATTTTATATATTACAAATAATTATAGATTTTTTTTTAGTATTATAACCTTAGATTAAGAGAATAAATGATTAGTTTTTTTTTTTCAGGAAAGAGAACAAATTATTAGCTATTATCTAAGAACATACTTTTTTTTTACATCATCTAAGAACATACTAAAGATCACATGTGGGTAAGTAATCGTGATTTCGTGCTTTTCAATCAATAGCTAGGCATAAAAAAATGGAGGAATTGTTACATTGTACACATGATGTACCCCTTTTTTTTCCCGCAAATTATCTTTTGTACCCTATTTTTTTCTAACATATAATTATGCGGTGTGACTTTTTCAATATGGATATTATGGTTGGTGAAGAGTGTTGTTAGATTAAATTCATAACTGATTCATTTTTACTTGTGTACGCTTTAATAATTTAACTAATTTTCCCAGCTCAAATGTTGTTGTTCTCCTCCCTGGTCTTTCTGATCACTCTCCCCTCTTAGTTCATGTGTTTGATAATATCATCAGTTAGAAACAGTTTAGCTTCTTGAACTGTTGGATTGCACATCCTGATTATTTACCCACTGTTCAGAGTGCCTGGAATTCTGATTGTCGAGGATCTCCTGCTGTGAGAAAGGCTCTTACTCAGTTACATAAGAATGACTTTAGTAGTCTCTCTACTAGAGTCAGTAACATTTGGAATGAACTCAAGGTCTGTCAATAGAATATCAGTACTAACCTTAGGGATGCTGCTTTACTTATGGAGGAAAGCTTGTTGATTGATAAATACAAATTTCTTAAAAAAGCGGAGTTGGATATGCTTTATCAAAGGGCCAAAGTGCATGGGATCAAACTTAATGATTGCTCCTCTAGTTACTTTTATGCTAAAATTGCTAGAAGGAAACAAAAAAATATTGTGGGTCAAATCATCAATCATCATGGTATTTCTGTTCAAGGAATTGATAATGTTAACCAAGCTTTTGTGGACTACTATTGATAAGTGAATATTTGTATGATTTTAACCCCCGATTTAGCTCGGTTTTGTATGTCATTTGTGCTTTGTTAAGCCACTTTATGAGCTAATATCGTCTTCTAGGCGAATTCCTATGTTCTAACCTGTTTTGTAGGGAAAGTGACGTTTCTACGCCCTTTTTCTATACTTCCGAGCATTTTCCTAGAACCCGACGATTTGAAGAAGCAAGCTTGACCAAGTGAAAGGCATTTCAAGAAGGTTCACTAATTCGAAAGAGAGAAGAAGCAAAGACAGTTTCGTAGTTGTCGGAAGATCAATCAATTAGGCGGAAGAATTCATCGCTTTACATCAAACCCTATCAACAAACCTGATTGAAGAGGTCAAGGGGGATGATAGAAGTCAAGTCAAAGCAAAGGAAGATGAAACGACGGTCAAAGGACCTGGAATACAACTTACCCGATCGGGTAAGTGGTGTACCCGATCGGGTATCCCTAATGATCCGCACAAATCGCTTCAACTTCCTTCTTTTGTCCTATATGTTCAATGCTTGACCCCTTCCCCACGAAACCCTAATGCTATATAAAGAGTGGTCCAGCCCCTCTTCTCACAACAACCTTGTTCTCATACTTCTCTTCTCTTCTTACATTTCTCCTTAGATTAGGAGGAGGGGAACTAGCTTCTCTTCTCTCATTTTCTTCTTCTTTAGTCTTTAGTTCTTAGATTATTTCTGTCCTTTTCATATCAAAACTTTAGTTTAGATTAATAAGAGTTTCAATCTTTGTAATCTACTTTGTTGGGTACAAGTGTTGTAATTAAAGGAATGATTATTCTATGAAAGGGATTTCTATTATTGTTATCGCTTTCGTTCATGATCGTCACCAAGGTATTCCTACTTTATCCTTTGTTTAATGTCCTTTATTGTTTTCTATTTGATTGTTATTTTCTATCTATGTTATCTTAGATTCATTTTAGTGTTGTTATAATTGTCATTTCATTTCCTAGATTGTCAATTAGCGTTGTTATTATCGCCATATAGAGAGACAAAATCAAATAAACATGTCAATCCTAGTTTTCATTGTTAATATCATCTTAGATTTAAACATTATCATGAGTAAGTAGTCACCTTTCTAGGGTGTAGGGTAGCCATGTTAGATTGATTAAAAGATGATAAATGGATAAAGAAATTGTGGTTTTAAAACATTGTGTCTATGCATGTTTGGACTATAATGATAGTTAACAATTTTTGGCCGGAAATCATCGACTAAAATGGAATTCTTTTCCAAGGTAGAGATACGTGAATTAAATAGACAAATCATGACATGGTGGATTAAGACCTAGTAAATCGTCTAAAAGCCTGCTAGACCATCTGATCTATGATTGTAATGAACACATCATTCTTACGAACTCACAATGAATTACTTGCATGTTCCAAATCCAATTTCATCAATACGTCAATCTACATGTGTGAACCTACTTCCCTAGATGCTTTTCATCATTGTTAATTCATCACTTGATTTACTGTTTTCATTTCCATTTACTTTTATTTCGTTTTCGTTTATGCCTTGTAGTAGTTTAGAAACTAAATTTCCAAAACCCAGATATTCGTTAGATAAGACCAAATTGCGAGATATTTCACATTCTATAGGAAACACCATCTCCCTGAGGATCGACCCCTACTTCCCTAATTTCATTAATTTGTTATTAGCCTAGTCTGGGTAATTTATCTTTGTATCGGGCTCGCGACAAGCACGATCAAATTTTGGCGCCGTTGCCGGGGAGCACGGTTTAGTTTTCCTCTTCTTGTGATTTTTATCGAAATTAGTTTTATCTAGTCTTTAGGAATCCAAATTCCTTTAGACCTCTCTTGATTTTTCATCTTAGCTTTTCAATCTTATGCCCAGATCTTCTAAACTAGGGACCCCTATCTTTTTAGACCCCGAACTAGAAAGAACTCTGTGTAGGATACGAAAGCTATTCAACGAAATTTCAAAAGCTTCTGATACTTAAAGTTTAGATCGTATACGTGAGAAATACTCGGATATATTATCTAATCTTGACGGAGAAGAAGATCCATTCTCATCTCCATTCACAAAAACCACCCAATCTTCAACTTCCATCTTCACCTTCACAAAAGAAAATGGTTCGACTTTCAGACCATTCCAAACCCACCGCAGAAACACTTCCAAGGGGTATTGCTACACCCCAAATCGAAGCCCAAAACTTTGAAATCAAACCTGCCTTCATTAACCTTATAGAAAGAAGTCAATTTGGTGGCAATGCCACAGAAGATCCCAACCTTCACATCCAAAACATCTGTGACTATTGCTCCACTATTAGGCAAACTGGAGTCACCCAAGGGCAAATTAGAGAGATGCTCTTCTCAATTTATTTGAGAGGTAAGGCAAAGTTGTGGATACATAGCCTTGATAAGGTTACATTAGGTATCACCGATTGGGAGAGTTTTGCCGTTGCCTTCTACCAAAAGTACTTTCCTCTAGAAAAGACCGCTTTGTTGAGAAGTCAAATCACTTGTTTCCAACAAGGGGATGATGAGAGCCTATATGAAGCTTGGGAGAGGTACAAGGACTTGCAAAGGGAGTGTCCTCATCATGGGATAGATCCATAGTGGATTAAGACCTAGTAAATCGCCTAAAAGTCTACTAGACCATCTGATCTATGATTGTAATGAACACATCATTCTTACGAACTCACAATGAATTACTTGCATGTTCCAAATCCAATTTCATCAATACGTCAATCTACATGTGTGAACCTACTTCCCTATATGCTTTTAATCATTGTTAATTCATCACTTGCTTTACTGTTTTCATTTCCATTTACTTTTATTTCGTTTTCGTTTATGCCTTGTAGTAGTTTAGAAACTAAATTCCCAAAACCCAGATATTCGTTAGATAAGAGTAAATTGCGAGATATTTCACATTCTATAGGAAACACCATCTCCATGAGGATCGACCCCTACTTCCCTAATTTCATTAATTTGTTATTAGCCTAGTCTGGGTAATTTATCTTTGTATCGGACTCGCGACAAGCACGATCAAATTTTGGCGCCGTTGCCGGGGAGTACGGTTTAGTTTTCCTCTTCTTGTGATTTTTATCGCAATTAGTTTTATCTATTCTTTAGGAATCCAAATTCCTTTAGACCTCTCTTGATTTTTCATCTTAGCTTTTCAATCTTATGCCCAGATCTTCTAGACTACGGACCCCTATCTTTTTAGACCCCGAACTAGAAAGAACTCTGCGTAGGATACGAAAGCTTCTGATCAAACCCTATCAACAAACCCGATTGAAGAGGTCAAGGGGGATGATGGAAGTCAAGTCAAAGCAAAGGAAGATGAAACGACAATCAAAGGACCTGGAATACAACTTACCCGATCGGGTAAGTGGTGTACCCGATCAGGTATCCCTGCTGATCCGCACAAATCGCTTCAACTTCCTTCTTTTGTCCTATATGTTCAATGCTTGAACCCTTCCCCACGAAACCCTAATGCTATATAAAGAGAGCTCCAGCCCCTCTTCTCACAACAACCTTTTTCTCATACTTCTCTTCTCTTCTTACATTTCTCCTTAGATTAGGAGGAGGGGGAACTAGCCTCCCTTCTCTCATTTTCTTTTTCTTTAGTCTTTAGTTCTTAGATTATTTCTGTCCTTTTCATATCAAAATTTTGGTTTAGATTAATAAGAGTTTCAATCTTTGTAATCTACTTTGTTTGGGTACAAGTGTTGTAATTCAAGGAACGATTATTCTATGCAAGGGATTTCTATTATTGTTATCGCTTTCGTTCATGATCGTCACTTAGGTATTCCCACTTTATCCTTTGTTTAATGTCCTTTATTGTTTTCTATTTGATTGTTATTTTCTCTCTATGTTTTCTTAGATTCATTTTAGTGTTGTTATAATCGTCATTTCATTTCCTAGATTGTCAATTAGCGTCGTTATTATCGCCATATAGAGAGAACAAAATCAAATAAACATGTCAATCCTAGTTTTCATTGTTAATATCATCTTAGATTTAAACATTATCATGAGTAAGTAGTCACCTTTCTAGGGTGTAGGGTAGCCATGTTAGATTGATTAAAAGATGATAATTGGATAAAGAAATTGTGCTTTTAAAACATTGTGTCTATGCATGTTTGGATTGTAACGATAGTTAACGACTTCTGGCCGGAAATCATCGACTAAAATGGAATTCTTTTCCAAGTAGAGATACGTGAATTGAATAGACAAAGCATGACATGGTAGATTAAGACCTAGTAAATCGCCTAAAATGCCTGCCAGACCATCTGATCTATGATTGTAATGAACACATCATTCTTACGAACTCACAATGAATTATTTGCATGTTCCAAATCCAATTTCATCAATATGTCAATCTAAATGTGTGAACCTACTTCCCTAAATGCTTTTCATCACTTGCTTTATTGTTTTCATTTGTTTTTATTTTGTTTTCATTTATGCTTTATATTAGTTTAGACATCAAAATCCCTAAACCCAGATATTCGTTAGATAAAACTCAATTGCGAGACACTTCACATTCTATAGGAAACACCATCTCCCTGAGGATCGACCCATACTTCCCTAATTACATAAATGTGTTATTAGCCTAGTCTGGGTAATTTATCTTTGTATTGGGCTTGCGACAGGCCCAATCAAATTTTGGCGCCGTTGCCGGGGAGCACGGTTTAGTTTTCCTTTTTCTTGTGATTTTTATCGCAATTAGTTTTATCTAAGTCTTTAGGAACCCAAATTCCTTTAGACCTCTCTTGATTTTTCATCTTAGCTTTTCAATCTTATGCCCAGATCTTCTAGACTAGAGACCCCTATCTCTTTAGACCCCGATCTAGAAAGAACTCTGCGTAAGAGACGAAAGCTATTCAACGAAATCTCAAAAGCTTCTGATACTTTAAGTTTAGATCGTATTCGTGAGAAATACTCGGATATTTTATCTAATCCTGAAGGGGAAGAAGATCCATTCTCATCTCCATTCAAAATCCAATCAAATTCCAACACTCCATCTTCATCTTCGCAAAAATGGTTCGACTTTCAGACCATTCCAAACCCACCGCAGAAACACTTCCAAGGGGTATTTCTACACCCCAAATCGAAGCCCAAAACTTTGAAATCAAACCTGCCTTCATTAACCTTATAGAAAGAAGCCAATTTAGTGGCAATGCCACAGAAGATCCCAACCTTCACATCCAAAACTTCTGTGACTATTGCTCCACTATTAGACAAACTGGAGTCACCCAAGGGCAAATTAGAGAGATACTCTTCTCATTTTCTTTTAGGGGTAAGGCAAAGTTGTGGATACATAGCCTTGATAAGGTTACATTAGGTATCACCGATTGAGAGAGTTAAGCTCTCGTCTTCTACCAAGAATACTTTCCCCCAAAAAAGACCGCTTTGTTGAGAAGTCAAATCACTAGTTTTAAACAAGGGGATGATGAGAGTCTATATGAAGCTTAGGAGAGGTACAAGGACTTGCAAAGGGAGTGTCCTCATCATGGGTTAGATTCATGGTTCCTTGCCATCACATTCTATAATGAGTGTTATATAGAGTCCCGTCGTATCCTGGATTCTGGTAACAATGGAAGATTTGATCAAATCAATGTTGAAATTGCTCACACTACCATTGAATCCATGGCAATTCACGATTCTCAGTATAGAAATTCCCGCTCCATACTATTGAAATCTAAGCAAGAGGACCCCACTTTGACACTTTTACAAGCTCAAGTAGCCCTTCTCACACAAAAGCTAGAACAAATTCAATCCTTTACATCTCAACAGAGTGACGATGGTGTAAGTAAAATTGAAGCCATGCTTCTGCAATTGGCTCAAAGGCAAGACACCATGATAGCTCAATTCCAAGAGAGCAATCAGGCTAAGGATGCCGCCATCAAATTGTTGGAAGCTAAAATTTCCCAATTTACCTCTTCTAATACCCACCAAAAGCAAGGGCAGCTGCCTTCACAATGTTGCCAACCTCACGAAACTATAAACGCCATTTCCTCAAGAAGTGGTAAGCATAATGATGAGCCCGTGGTTGTTGATGTTGAAGCTGAGGTGCCCATGTCAAAAGGGAAAGAGTCTGAGATCCCTATTGAGATCAAAGTCCCATTTCCCCAAAGATTAGCCAAGCACAAGGAGGAGGCAAAGTATGGTAAGTTCCTTGACGTCGTGAAGCATTTAAAGGTAACAGTCCCTTTCATTTAATTGCTTTCCCAAGTTCCTTCTTATTCCAAGTTTATGAATGAAGTCCTCAAAAAGAAGAGATCCTTCAATGAGATTGAGACCGTAGCTTTCACTGAAGAGTGTAGTGCACTCTTGCAAAATAAGTCTCCACCAAAACTCAAGGACCCTCGTATTTATTCCATCCCTTGCACTATAGGCACGTATACCATTGATAAGGCCCTTTGCGACCTAGGTGCTAGTGTAAGTGTCATGCCATTTTCTATGTTTGACAAATTTAACATGGGTGCTTTGAAATGCACTAATATTACTTTGCAAATGGAGGGCCGTTCTCTAAAACAACCTATGGGTGTTTTAGAAGATGTGCCCGTCAAAGTTGGTAAGTTTTTCATTCCCGTTGACTTTCTAGTACTTGACATGGCCGAGGACTCTCAAAACCCAATCATTTTGGGAATACCCTTTTTGCACACCACTGGTGCAGTTTTCGATGTCAAGAATGGAAAGTTGACATTAGAGATAAGAGATAACAAGGTGACCATTAGTAAAAACCCCACCGTTAAAAGTCCCGTGTTAGAAGACTCATGTTATATCCTTAATGTTGAGGACTCTTCTATTGTTTCTTCTATGCCTCGATCCTTACTGACGGCACCGTTGGAGGCGCAGGTTAGTGTTGATTCTCTTGCAGGTGAGCATACTAAAAGCACTAATGCTAAAAGTGCTAGAAGAGGCTATTCCCGGAAAAGCTTGGAATGGATGGAGAATGTAAAGAACGCTATGAAGATGAGCTTGGATGATAGTGAGTTTAAAGATAAAGGATGATTTCAAAGAAAGAAATGGAGTCTAGCAAGACTTTTAAATTGCGCTTCTCGGTAGGCAACCCGTGTTCCTTTTCTTTTTGCATTTTTATTTTTGTATTCCCTTTTTCATTGTTAGGATTTATTTTGCAGATGAAAGAATTTTTGAAA
>JAIUZE010071525.1:0-47255 GCA_022085475.1 Heliosperma pusillum | reverse complement strand
GTTTTAATTATGTTAAGCATGCGGGAAATATTAAGAAACGGTTTGAGTAAGTCGATAAAAATAGCCCAAAACAGCCAAAACAGCCGTGGGCCCAGTCCAGGCCCATGTTTGGTCCGGCCCAAAATCAGCCCAAGAGTCACCTTGTTGGACTTGTGACGGTTTTTGAGTTTAATGTTAATTTATCGTGTTTTGTAATATTTAGCAAGTGTGAAATATTAATAAGTAAAATATTTAATTAAAAAGGTTTTTCATAAAATTATTATTTCTCACATGTTAGAAAATTATAATACGAGATTATAGTTTATTTTGATATCCTTTAAGTCAAGCGGGTTTTTTAATAAGATTTAATAAATCACATGTTAGAAGTTTTAATAAAATAACATGTAGTGAATATGTTGATTTTTATGTCTAAGTCTATGTGGTAAAGACTCTGTTTCTAGCCGGTTTGACCAAACAGGTTTGGTCAAACTAAGATCTAGTCAGCCCCGTTTTGACTGATGACCCGTCGCGGGACTCGGGTCGGGGATTTGTCTTCAAGTAAGATTTGTATTTAATTAATGAATTAGCCTTAGTAGATATGAGGCGATATGATATATGAATATGATTTATATGCAATTAGTCACATGATAGGATGTTTTTCCCGTGACTGTTTGATTGTATGATAGATGTCGTGTTGACTAAGTACCCATAGAGAATTATGAGTATATGGCGTCTTGACAATTCTAATTCTAAATGAGTATCTTGGACCATGACATGGATAGGCTTTACTGTCTTTAACGAGTATATGTTCACTTGTTGATAGCTTTTGTGTCTCGGCTTGGTGGGTTTATATCCAAGTCGGGGCATGGCTGCCTGAGTTCCACTTTTGGAATGGAGCCAGCTTAAGTACTAGCCATCTCTGCTTAGGGGGTCGCCTAGTAGAGTTTCTCATAGACGGTTATGTCATGGGACGGGGAACGGAATAGCTGTTGTCGCTAGGTCTGATCAGTCTAGGACTAGGATGTTTTCCTACCTTGTGGTATAGCCTCGAGTTACAGAAGTCGACTATGACGGTGCTAAGAACTTATGCCTGTTTGTAGACGTATTGGTCTTTCATGTTTGTATGATTCTATGAGTTCTAGAAGGTGAGATGCAAGCCGGCTAGGATTGATAGAGTTTGGATTACGATTGTTAACTGATTCACATGATTACGTGTTGATTAGGGTTTGAGTGTATCATGGCCATGTTTCTGAGAGGAACCTCTGAGCTAGCATACCAGCTTCCCTACCTCGAGTTATAGTTTATTATCGGTTTCACATGATAGCTTTCACATGCTAGGTTATTTGTTAGTTATCTGTTTCATAACATGAAAAGCATATCATATATGTTAAAGTTTTGTATTTTCATATACATTGCTTTTATGTTATTCATGTTTTATTAAACTCGACATTTCGTGGCTGGGAGAACTCGGAGTTACTCCCCACTGACTGTGGCTTCCGTGTTTATATTTAATGCGGTTGGCAGGTTTGTGATGCATACTTGGGTACATTGACGAGCTAGCGAGCGAAGTATTTACCTTGGACCTATATTCGGTTCTTAGATTGTATATTATTATACACTCTTTTATTTCAGTATTTATACGGGAGATATGTCTCCCGTCTTGTATAATTCTTATGTATAATATTATTTTCCTTTTTTTTTTGAACCTTTTTATTTATGACACCTTTGTTTATTTATTTAAATTATTTTTTTTCTTTCCGCAAATTTGAGGGTGTCACAATGCAGCCATGCAGCCCTAAAAAAGCCAATGATCATCACGCACAATTATCATCCCTTATCTTATCATCTTATATCTTATATCATATACTACACAATTTCATAGTTTATTTCTTTCTTACAAGTTTTAGAATATAGTTTATTTCTTAGTGTTTCTCTAGTGTTTTCATAGCTTTTGTTATTGGGTATTTGTTCTTTACTTTCGTTCTTATATATTCATATTCCAAACTCGGTAATTCCCTATCTTTTACTATGCAATTTTCATCATGAACTTTAATTTAATTAGTATTGTTTTCATATTGTTGGTGTTAGGAAATCAAACTAAAACTAATCTAGTTAAAACCAAAATATTGTTTAGTATGTCACATTATATTTTACCTAATCATATAATCCTAAAAATTGTCACTAGAATCATTATTAATATAATCACCATAATCACTTTAGTATTTATATTTCATAGTTTAATTTCATACATCTTTTTCTTATTAATTTACTTAATCACATGATCATATAAATTAGATATAATATTGTAAGATTAACATTGTGTACATAAAATAAATAGAGTTGTAATATTGAAATGATTTACGAGTTAAATGGATTAAAAGAAGAATATATACCACTTGAACCATCTAGTAGTTTCTTCCTTTGGTTGTGTCAAATTCTATAACAATGTTTAGTGGCCCTAAACAATTGTTTGTATTAGTCAATTTCTATCTTTATAACGAGAGTTGGGATGGGAATTAGGACTGCCAATAGGGGTTTAGTGACCTAACCATGCTGAGAGGACGTTAGGACCCACTAAAAGGTCGGTACGAATCCGAAAGGAATATACCGCTACAAGGCCTAGACAATCATAGTAATTCTAATGTTGGTATCAATGAAACTTTTAATTAGTTTTACATGTATTTCTCTTTCACTATTTCAAGTTGATTAGTTAGTTTATTTTACCATTTTAGATAGTTTATTTTATTGTTATCTAGTTAGTTTACTTTATCGTCTTTCTATTTCCGTTCTTAGATAATCTACTTTACTATTATTATATAGTCTATTAGTCTAGTTAGATAGCCTTTCAATATTGTCATTTAAATATCGCTTTAGTTAGATTTTAAATACTGTCACTTGGATCAGAATACTTCCCCGATCGGGTACGTGACAATACGATCGGGTAAGTCTTCTGTTTTGAGTTTTACATTCTGCAATTTACATATTCGTCATTTACATATCGTCATTTACATACTTGTCATTTTATTTTATGTTAATAGCTTATGCAACCACCTCAAATGACTCGAACTTAAATGAAAATTATTCCATACCAATTCATAGTTAACACGTACTCCCTGAGGATCGACACCCTACTTCCCTAATTACATTCCTTATGTTGTTAGCCTAAGTGCGGGTAATTATTTTTGTATCGGGACCGCGACATAACCGATCAGAAGCCATGCATAAATAATATTTGCAATTGTTGAAATGAGATGTTATGATATCAAATAGTTGTTTCCATCACATGCTTGCATTGTACTGTTAGTCTTTGATTATTGATCACAATCCTTGATTAAATTCGTTAATTCTTTCTATAAGTCGAGAGGCACAGAATTGAATTAGACTAAGCATCTGTTAGTATATCGACCTAGCTGTCTTTAGCCTAAACAATTATCGTTATCATCAGTTTTCTAGTTTGACTTGAGCATTTACATAATTTGCATGTGTGACCCGACCTCCCTAGACTCTTCCTTTATTATTATTGTTGTTTCATAAACCCACAAACCAATCGATAACCGACGTTGATAGAATTAACCCCATAACAACTTGTATAGCAACTCCCGTCTCCTTGTGTTCGACCCCTATTACTACATTCATTTGTGTCTAGGGTATTTATCTTTGATTAGGTGTGCGATAGCCTACCATGGGGGGTTTATATGGTAAGGGCCAATGTATGTATTGTTAGAGTTTTGGATTAGGTTGTTGTATCGGATTGTGACGGTTTCTTTTTTAGGGTACCTTTTGTATATGATGATGCTAGTGTTAGCTTGAACGCTTGATTTCTTTTGTTTGTAATAAGGGTGTGAACTTCGGGGACGAAGTTCATTTTGAAGGAGGGAAGAATGTAATAGCTCGTATTGGTTTAGTAAGACTTTTCTTCATTATTGGTCTTAGTGTGTTTGATGGAGACTTGGTGTCGGTTGTTCCGACTTGATATGTCATTGGTAGAGTTTTTGTGTTTGGGATATTAGGAGTTTGGTCAGAGGTCATAGAGTTTGGTTTGTGGTGTATGTGGTTGTCTTGTGCTGTTGTTGCGTCTTATGTTTGTTGTGGGTAGGAGTTGTTGTTGGTAGAAGTATGAGTTGTGAACTTCGAGGACGAAGTTCGTTCTTAAGGAGTGATTACTGTAATACTAAGTATTTCTGTATGTGTAGTTGGCACTCGGCCGAGTAAAGCTTACTCGACCGAGTGGATTGGGTACTCGGCCGAGTAGAGTTTACTCGACCGAGTATATTGGTCTGTCGTTTGAAAGAGTCTTCTGTTCTTGTGTACTCGGCCGAGTGAGTTAGGCACTCGATCGAGTACATGTTGTACTCGATCGAGTACGACGGGTTTCGAGAATTTGTCGGACGGCTGATTAAGGATTTATAATCTCAGTTACGTTTCTCAAAGCAAACCCTAGTTTCCTCTCAAAAACTCTCTCTAATTCCTTAAGAACGTCCTTAATCATCTCGTGTCGGATCCGATCTCTTGCTACTTTGTTGATTGCATTGGTAAGTACCTCTACTTTGTGATTTGTATGCATTGTTATGAACCCTAAGTGAGTTGGGGGAAAAGGGAATATATTGGTATTGATTATATGATCATTGATTTTTTAGGAGGAGGCTTTATAAAAGAAGGATTTTGATTGTGATTACATATTACCGGATTTACTTCTGGTAGGGTTTTCCTACTCAGTTTATTTGTGTTGCTAATTGATGTGATAAGATGATATGATTCTTGATATGTGATTGATGATGAAGTTGATTGAGTTCGGGTTTGGTGTTTGGAGATGTTACTATGGTTACTGGTTGGTGATTCCGTTTGGAGACGGATCACACCCCGAGTTCTCCCCCGTGGTTATCCCGCCACGTGGGGGATGTGCAAATTAATGTTCTGGGTTCTCTCGCTGCGGTGAGAGGGCCTTTCGACGTCTGTGGCTGCGGTCCATGGTCAGTTGGTGGTTTTGTAGAGCACGGATGGTAACCTGAGTCTACTGAGGTGTCCGCTGCGGTGGCTCGTCGGCTTTTCTTTCCCTTGTGCTTATCTTGTACGTTGGTCAGTATATGCGAATACTGACCCTTTTACTGTTTTACAAAAGTGTTGTGATCCATTGGGGGATGTATGGTGAGCAGGTGATCGCAAGTAATCGATAGAGCTACGTCGGGATCGAGGATGGGATCACTGTGTCGTGTCTTAGCTTCCGCCTAGTAGTTGAAGTCATATGCATTGATTAGTTTTTAATACTTTATCATTTGTTGAGTTTGGATTATTGGTCAGACGGTATGCCGTCTGTTTTGGGAACATGTATTTGACATTTAAACATTAATTAAATAAACAGTGTTTCCTTTATCGCTTGTATTGATATGTACTAACTCAGGCAACCGAAATGGTAGCTCTCCCATGTGCTAAGGGGGTCTTGTAAGACACCTTGGTGTATGGGGGTGTTACACTAACATACTGCATATGAATCCTGTTGTTTCCACTCTCGTGGGTTAAAGAAAATGGAAATTATTTTACATTGTTTATATGAACCTTAATATAGTTTATTAGCAAGCTTCTTTTTTTTCATAAATTTTAGTATACCTATTCCTTAAGTTCATCTTTAGATATAATAATTCGTTGATTTAAAATTCGGTTTAAGAAAGGAATTTGATTATACATAAATCTTAGAAAAGCAATATAAATGTTTACTTACTACCATAATATTAACTTCTAATTTTAATCGATAAAAGCTTAGTTTTATCATATTATTCAAGAAATAATTTCAATATCATTGAATATCTATCCTATTGACCTATGGGTAAAGTTGCAATATATCTGTAATGTGATTAGCAATGTACTATATAGATTTATGTGTTGAATTAACATACGTAATCCGATAATAAACTCGTCAACGTAATAAGTTTTCTAAATTTATGTTCCCGAACATTTTACAAGAATGAGATAAAAACTTCTATATAACTAGTTTAATAAATACTTGCATGATAAAAAGACACATAAACATTGGCCAAAATCCCCTTTTTTTCTTTTATATGATTTCATGAAACTTGAATGAAATACATTATAAGTCGTATTATTTTATGAGCTTTTTCTCAAATAAGCTAAGTTATTGTTCATATAATTTCATTTATTTCAGTCATGAATAATTTTAAAGTCCACTATAAAATAAAGTTGCTAATTATCAACCAGATGGTCAATATGTTTTAACTTTTAATCGAGGTTCATTTGTTATATTCAGTTTTAAAATTCAAATCCTTTTCAATAATGGTCAAATAAAAAGATAAATGTACAAAGGTCATACATATTCTACTATCATTCTTGAGAAACTTCTTATTTGTTTATTTTTATTTTTATTGGTTATGAACTGATAGGCTTATCGTGTACCTAATTAAAGATATTTTCCCTAATCTAAGCTAACAATAAATAAATGCAGTTAGGGAAGTAAATGCGATCACAGGAAGACGGGAGTTACTAAACTAGTTGTCATAGGTCGAATTCTATCAATGTTGATTTGATAGGTTGAGGCTTGGTTTGGTAATTTAAAGCAAAAGAGCATTGTCAAATAAAGGGTATGTAGTCGATAACTGTCTAGGCCAATGGCACATGCCTCTCGGTTTATTGCCAACCTTAGAACGGGACTTAGAGTCTTTCAATCTTAATAGGCACTCTACTATTCATGCTTTGTTTGGTAACTTTTGATCGTTATTGTTGACGAGAAATTTGAAGTTTTGAAAGTGCTTTTTTATTTTAGTGAGATGTTAGCATTTGGCGTTTAATTACAAAGTAAAAAAGAAGCAAAAAGTTTAGGTAAAATGTGAAGTTCACTAGCTATGCCAACCATATTTAGTAACACAAATTCTCATTTGTGACGGGCACTTTTCGTCACAAGCTTGTGACGGAGCAAATGTGACCATTTTTATGGAAAATGTAACCATTATATGACTGGTAATATTTTATGGATGATTACTTTTTATCATAAAATGGTCACATTTAGTCCGTCACAAGCTTGTGACCGTCACAAGAGAGACCAACTGATTTAGTAATTTGTCAAAGACAAAAGCGATGGGTTATTTTTCAACGAACTATCCTCAACCAGATATTATTATATGATCCAAAACTTCTAGCTCGGTCCAGCGCAACTCGACTTTGTTAGAGCATGGGCTTCCCAGAAAGCCGAAAAACCTGGTGGCTTACACACCTCGGCCTACTTATAACATTGAGCTGCCTTTCCGTCAAATTTTAGACCCAAAAAATGACTTGGCCCAGCTAGGGAATGAGTTTTTAGGTACGTCGTAAATTTAGGGAAGACGTAATGCCACTCTGAAATTACTAACGTCACTCATGTTTGTGAAACTGTGAATAGTACCAAGTTTTAAACTTAGCTGTATTGTATGACATTGACAAAAAGTTGAGACCGTAAAATTGATGTTATCAACTTATCAGCCATAATTGTAGGTTCCTTTTATTTGATGTTTTATGATGCTAACGAGTTTTTCATAAGCTATTAGGGCTATAGTATATTAGTATGTGCTTCAATATATGTACTAAGGAGTATGGTCTAACAGTTGCGCTGCTCGCAATTGAATCCCTTGATTTATGCTATAACAATGTAACTGATGTTTCCGGAGTCACAGTGATAATACCTGATGACCAAGGACTCACACTGGTTTTCATCAGAGAATCTCAACTCTTCCTAGTAAATAGCCCAAGACTCTGTAGAGGAGCTGAGAGGAGCTGAGAGTTCTGAATGTTGATAATCGCAATTCTCAATTGAAAGAACCTCACATTTACCACGCAGGAATTCTAAAAAAAATTAAAGATACATTACCTACAAGACACAGGAGTTACATCTACCATGAAGATGACTGATGACTGTGTACATAGAACCACTAGCTAGTCGCTACTGCGTCCTCCATTCGACTTGCTTCAGCAGCTATCCTAGCAGCTATCCTCGTCTATCTGGGGAGATGAGAATTGAGTCCCTACCCTTGTTCAGCCCATCAGGCGTGTACATTAACCAACTTCAATTATGCTTCCAAACGATGCACTATTTGTCTATATATGATTTCTTCTAAACCGTGCTACTTGGGGAAAATTTCGTTGAGTATGAGTTCAAGCCTGAGGAGGCTGTTGAGATGCAAAAGGCAAAAAGGTCTCCCACCAGCCATATTCGTACTTTTCATATGGCGCCACCCAGTTTTCTGGTTTCTCAAATTCCAGCTTTACGGGATTTGAAGCCAATGCTTCCTCGACGCTGTCAGCTTCATAGCTTTCTGATAACACACGGTCCAATCTCAGTTTCATGTACCTACAACCAAGAGATTTGGATTTATGTCTTTCTCAAAGAAGCTCATTTTCCAGATTGACAATATAGTTGGTAGAAACCAAATAGCGGCAATATTATAGGTTTACATATATGAACTACAATGAGAAGCACTGAAAGATCATTGACGGCTGCAGCTGTAAACAATTGCAGTTAATGTACCTGGCCTGTAACTGTAACAGGCCAAGGTAGAGAACGAGGAAATAAGCAAATACAGGAAGGAAAGCGATGAAGGAGGTGTGCCTTACGTGATCCACGGGCGATTTGTTGAAACCAAAGCAACAGCAGGCCTCTTTAATCTTTTGGTGATGTTGGGAAATTTCTCAAGAAACTTTGGTTCAACGACAAGCCAAAAGTCCTGCTTTATCTTACGCTCCTCAAAGAGACGAAGGCGCTCAAACATGAGCTCTTTGAAATGCTCCTCTTCATCAAGCATGAATTTTGCATTGGCTACCACAAAATAATATCTCTGGGTAGTTTGATCCTGTACATTGAGCCAAGGCATATCATCAAAAACTGAAAATTAAAAACCATACATCAAACCAATTATGATAGGAAGTAGATAAATGTCTGAAGATTAAAAAACACATCTCTGAAACCAGAATCTTTTCCAACCAAACTGCGCGCACACGGACACAATGAAATGAAAATCAGGCCAATGCAAATGGAATGAAAATGCAAGAACAATTGCAACCGCAATGATGATATACTCCGTATCTAGGATCATTAGTTAGGCAAGAAGAGACATGTAACAAGCAAAGACAAGGGATTACAGCAAAGAGTGACATAAGGTGTGTTTCGATAGCGTTTAAGGAGGTAGGATCATAATGCTCTTTCCATTCAGTCAATTATTTATCATTGCTTTCTATTACACCCTCCGTCTCAGTCATTTGTTTACCTTTGTTTTTGGCACAAAGATTAAGGAAATAGTAGGGGAGCACTTCTAATTCCACTGGATTACGGATGACAAGTGGACAATAGTTCAATTGTGCGATCAAATTACTCATAGAAAACCAACCTAATATAGTAAGCTTAGATAAACAAATGAATAAGATGCCCAAGCGAAAAGGTAACCTTATCAGGAGAGGAACTAGGCGGGCTGGTATCGGCCGCAACAGCGGAAATTGTGAACGGAGTGACGCCAGTGATAGACTGAGAGGAGATGGACAGAAATTGAGTATTAATTCTAGAATTGCTGCTGCTGCTGCTGCTGCTGCTTCTACTGGTGCCACTAACACTAGGTAAGAGGAATTTGTGAGGATTATGGTATTGGATTAGCTGAGACGCCATGCATACATTGCTTGCCAACACTACCATCTTAAATTATCTGCTGCATATAATAAACTAATCAATCACTTATTTTGGAAAGGAGAAGTTTAATCAGGGATTTAAGTTTAGATTTAAGGTTGATAGAAACAGGAACATACCTTGTTTGTCTCCTTAATAATGCCTCAAATCATAAAATGAATGGGGAAATCTTATCTTTCTTCTCTTATCACTTTATCCTCGTGTAAATTGTGTTGCTATCTCACACTTGGGATTCAATACCCATTTTGTTTCTTTTTTTCTTTCTTTATTAGTTGAATAAAATATTAACATGGAATACAATGAAATAATAATTGCACACTTGTACTAGTAAATGAATTTGCCTTGCGACATAGTGAGCTCGTTTAAGTCAAAAGGAAAATAATTCACTTATGTGTACTTTCTCCGTCCAAATGACCCTACTCGAAATCACCCAACTTAAAGTAACCCACACCCGAAATAATCCGACAACTTGATATCCAAACTAACTCAAAATCCAAAATGACTCTATCCGAAACAAAATGAATGACGGACCCGAAATGACCTAATTCAAAGTCGTCCCATTGATCCATATTCCCGCCCCCTCTACGCTATGGTTTGATCCTTTATTTCTTTACTTTGACTACAAAATCGATGAGAGGGTCAAACTGAACCCATAGATTCAAGTTATCACCATAGCGTCGATTCAATATCTGGTCACAGTCAATTTCAGTTCGCCCCATTCTCGGGTCTATCAGATCGGGTTTTCGACAGTTTGGGTTGAGTTCTCTAAGGTGGATCAGCTTTTGTCAACTCCAACTTAAATAGACATACTCGTACACAATGCAGTTAACATGTACAGAGTAATAGACATCATCGTGTGGAAGAGGATTTTACCGTTATTCCTAGAATGATATTTTTCTACTCTTCTGAAAATTCCGAGAAATAATGATAGTTTAATGCCAATTTGATGAATAAAAAAGTGCAGAACTCCAAGGACTAAGCCAATCTAAGATGGACCTTGCTACACTTGGTTTGATTGTAGCTCGGCTGGGAGCTACAATCACACTTCAGTTCAAACCTGGTCAGGCTGAGCGCAGTTGATCAAGTCAGAATCCCAAAAGTGTCGACTTTTACAAAGATGCACTGATGTGGAATAAAGCCGATAATGATATAACTTATTAAGCCAATTTCATTCAATCTCTGTTAGGTGATAAGTTTTCTTGTACAAAAGGTATGAACAAATGAAGCACTGCTCTCTGAGATACTAACAAAATACTGTAGCGATGTTGCTACTACTTACACTAAGTGCTGCTAAACCACTCCTATGTAAGACGTTCTCGGATGACCACCTTCAAGAACTCGCTATTAGCCAATGAGATTTCATGGCTTGGGCTGGTACTTGAACATCTATACAGAGAGCATCGGACATTTCTGCTCTCGTGTGTCCTGTAAATGTCGATCAGACCAAGAACATTCACAGACAAGTGACGAACTGACGGTAGAAATTAACTTATGTGCTTCTTAATATGAGGTGCTATCGAAACAATCAGAAACATTAAGATGGCTAGCGAGCCTACAAATGTATGATTCCACAGCTTCAGCATCAGGTGATACGAACTCAGGAAGATGAGGAAGGCAGGCAGGGAGATATGGCTCTTTTGATTCAACATGGTGGAAGAGGGTGAGCGCTGCCCGGCAGAATATGAATCTGTGTGCAATTTCACACATTTACATACGCAGTATAAGCAAACTGGTTATAAACACAGCTGAATATGAATCTGAGGGTAGAAAATTACCAGCTCTATTCCATTTATATTGTCCCCATTAGACTAGAGATCATAAATTAAGATTTTGTACCAAAATATCATACTTAATGAACTTACATGTAAAGATACCACATTGATTTCCATTTTCAAGAGACTCGGCGACTTAATATTCCTAAGAATCTGGATTATGATTAAATAAAGTAATATGACCACTAAAGGTACTAGCCTACTTTTTATTGTGAATTAGCAGGTTCGATTCAATTTATCGACACAATTTTCATTTTCGGACATCTAGAGAAAATCTCTGTTTGACTATTATTAGCATAAGGCTGTGTACATCCAACCCCCTACCCCTTAATTGGCACTTTGGTAGGTTTCCTTGTCAATATACTTTAACAAAGAATTGTGTAAGATACCAGTCTCATTTTACTACATGAGTAAATTCAAGGGCCAATTATTTTGGGTTAGACCAAAAAGGAAATTTGGACTATATGAATAGGATGAAGTACAACTTACGGGTAAAATTTAAACTTGACAAGTACGGTGTAAAAAGAACTGATCCATCGTTTTGTGAAAAAATCTATGCGGAAAATTGTCCAACATTTTTTATCTATTTTGTAAGGGGGGCACAAATCCTGCTTTTGATGCTAAGGGGATATGAACTCAGGTCAGGAGTACAGACACCTCATGAGTTCTCCACCTCGCTGGTTAGTATCTCCAAATGATTAATGATCTTGGACAAAGCAGTTTCAAAGAAGTTTATGACTACGAAAATGGCACCATTTTACCTCTCTCTAACACACTTTCAACTCCAGTATCACAATTCGAGGTTAGGACACTTAACCTTTCCTAGTCAGGTTTCGAAAGGAAATAGGGAAGGGTAGCTAAAAAAATTTTAGCAAAAGCATAATAACTACCTCAGAATTATCCGACGGAGGAAAGGATCCGCGAGTACTTGTGCCCAAACAAGATCAACTTTTGTAGATGAGCATAGCATCACTTCCCATTTTGCAACGGCATTTGCTATTATGTATTCAGCCTCATCATACACTTCCTGAAAATTCACCAATTAATAAAACTCTACTCTATAAATGCTCAAGTATTAGAAGCTTGTAGAAGACATTACCACATCTCTATCAGACACTGATACGCCAACCATTTGGCAAAACGCTAGCAGCGGAGCTGTCAAGAATAACGTAAATTGACTCCCATGTACACTTTCATCCAAATTACGTGGACTCTTGAATGATGGCCTTGAAGGAGAAAGTAATAATGCACATGGTTCTCCTCTTTCTGCCCCATGAATGACCTGCAGGTATTATTATAGTGAAACATGAGTTCACAAGACAGTATTTTAATGCGAACTATGTCAAAACAGAAGGTGAAAAATAGCCTATTGTTATTGTTCTTGTGTATGATATCCATATTCCTGGGAGATACATAAAACTCTAAAAAGAGATTGGATGCCTAATAGTGTGTTTCCTAGCTTTTGAGTACTTCACATTTTCAGGAAGTTAACATTAAGTACACAAACTTGTTACAAATAACAATCAGGATAAAAGAAAAAATCTACCAAGTTAAAAAAGCCTAGTTGATAAGAACAAGTTTAACAAACCTGCCTTGAATGCATGGCTATTATCGCTATCAATAATCAAGAAGAGAGGCCTTCTAGTGAATGGCAATAAATCACCGGGATAAAGGTTATTTGAACCTGAAATACCAAAAGTAAAGATGCAAGAGTTATACTCGAACAAGTATGCAGATAAAGCCAAACTGAGCAGGACATAGCACAAGGGGAAAAGCGATTATGACCAAAATCCAGATGATTGAAGGTACACACCTCTGCTCCCATGGGGGCTTAAACACAACGAATTATCATAATAGTCACTTAAGTATCCCTTTTTATTGTCGATATGTGCAAGAAACTCATTCTGCGTACTGGAGGTTGCAAGCGAAACTTTGTTCTTTGAAAATCTTCTAGAGCCACCTGAGCTTTCGGCAACTGAAGACACTTCTGTCCCTGAAAAAAAGGAAGACCAGTTCACCATTAAGTACCTGAAAAATACCCAAAAAGTACATAGAATAAATGACCAGAAGTAGGCAAGTTACCTGAAAATGATGATACATATAAAAGCATTATTTTTTCTGGGGGAAGCTCCTCACATACTGTTGCAATAACCTACACATAAAGCATAAAAATATACAGAGTTTCTAAGATAAAGCATTGAAGAATAAGAACGAAGACAACCATCGTCAATCACTACACTGATTCATAGCAGATGCCACAAAGTTATAAAATGCATCCCAATTAACAACTAACATAATATAATTAACATAATATAATTAACAGACAGAAAGAAAGGAAGAAATACAAAGAAAAAGTGCAATAGCTTATATATACTCACAGCAAGCAAGTGTGTCGACTTAGGGCGGTAAAGAACTGCCTTCTTTGGATTTGGAGGCAAAGTCGGATCACTCATATCGGCAGCTAAATTTAGATCAATCATTCCAGATGTAGCAGAGTATTCTTTCAGAGCACCATTTGTAGGTGGTTCATTTTGGTGTTTTTGGTAAGAAGAACCACTTGGCTCCCACTCTAAACACTGCAGCATTCTGAATGTGTCTAGAGTCAGTTCTGCAAACTTGATCTGGTAATAAGATGTACAGCGAGTTAGCTCTGCTTGAGAGATGAGAGATTCATTGAAGCCAATACAGAAGCCCATCACAGGAAATACAAGTCAAATACTCACCTCGTTCCTGTGATAGCTGGTCAAAATAGCATCATGTAACTTCAGAGCTTTTTTTGCATGAAAACGAGCCACGTATGGTAATGAGTCTGGATGAGTGTCAAACATAGCACAATACCGCAATGGTCGACCATTTGGAAACGCCTTGTCAGCATTAACAAAGCGAACAATCTCTTGGACTACTATTTTCCACTCTTTTATTTTAGACTCCTGAAATGAGAGGTTCAAAGTTCAATGGAGATGAATATAGGCCAGTAGCACCCATAAGCTGGTTAATGTTGTTAAAAACTTATAAGCAGGAAAACAGATACGCACATGGGGAAGAAACTTAAAATTTTAGAAAAAACAAATTAGCCAAAAAAAACACTAATGATGGCTTTGAAAGAGATGGAAACGTCGCAACTTGTACTAAAAGTTTGAGTTACAGTTGCCGAATTATTTTATCAATGACCGGGGGACTTAATATTTAGAAGAAATGAATCTGCAATTTGAGAACTAAAACATACAGTGAAATTAGTCGATGACCCTGAGTGAAAATAGCTGTCCGCTTCAGTTACTGTAGTATTTTTTTAGTTAGCATTTTGTACTTTTCAGGGAAGAACACGTATAAAAAATGTTAATTAAGAAATAAAAAAAATTCTTAAAAAGATGTCGTTTGTTCTCCTGCTTCTTGCTTTGATACAATGAATACCCCCCACCGCGATCCTAAATCTCTTCTGGTACTTCAAGATTAATAACATCTACCTGATTAATGCTAGAAAAGGGGCTAAGTACAAACTAGAAGGATGTATCACAATTACATAGGAACAATGACAATTGAATAAAATCCAGAAGTCCCTCTCTCTCTCCCTCTTTGAAACAAACATATCAGCTAACACAAACACACACGATCAATTCTAATCTCAGCTGCAATTTAGACAAAGAGCTAGTTGCAACTATATCAACCTTCGAATATCACAATCAATCCACATACAATGCCCCAAAGCTAGATATCTTTATCACCTCCACGGTCCAGAAAACTGTACAAATCTACTCGATCTGAAAAAAACAGTCTCTCTACTACAAGTCTCTGTAAATACTCCATGTCCCGGCACAAAGACCAAGAAGAAGGGAGGGGACATTTATGGGTAGTGGGATTGGATCACAAGTGGACAATAATCTGGTTAGGTGATCAATTTAGTCATTAGAAGTCTTATAATAAATAAGACACCCAAAAATGAAAATGGTAAACAAATGACAGGACGGAAGGAATACTAATCAGGATACCATATCGGTACAAGCTAGTCCAACCTTCCAACTACAATAACGATAACAATAACAATAGTCTTTACTTCAGTAACCAATTAGTCAAACCTAACATCAGTAGACCATAGTACCATACCGTCGTAAAACATCTGAAACTAACCCTCTACTAGTCTCCCAGTGTCGACTACTAAACCATTCACCTAACACTATAATCCAGATTACCACAATTAACATTTGACAGCCTCATTACCATTATCTCAACCTACAAATTATACTACTCTCTGGCCTCAATCATTTATTTCCCTTTGATTAAAATATCCCGACTAACTGCTCAAAAATGATTAACCACCACCACCCCCCAATTGACTAAAATACCCCTCTCAAATAAAAAAATAATAAAAGTAAACTATTGACTAAGACGGAGGAAGTAAAGTAATTTACCCGAGTAACAGCACTGGTATCATTAACAAGACTAGTAAAGCGGTCAACGAGAAGCGCAACCAAACTCCGTCGACTTAAAATCAAAGCCACCAATAAAAACCTGGCATAAAACCTCAACTCCTTATCCCTAACCTCGAGATCCGCACCCGGAGAATCAAAGTACCTCCTATTAAGCACGGCCTCGTAAAAGACAAACGATTCAAGAAGAAACCTAGCCTCACTAGTACGCATATACTGTCCAAAATAAAGCTGAGCGATCCGAGAAGCAATATCCCCAATTTCCCACCGTTGTAGACCCGACCCGACAAGCTGAGGCCGGTGTTCCTGCTGGTAACGCCAGACTCTCATATATGATTTGAAGACTTTGGCCAAGTAGCGAGTCGTGCCTGGACCGGGTCCGTAGGCGGGGAGGTCGCGCACTCGGGCGAACTTCCGGCCTGCTTTTGCGACGAGGGTCCGGAATTGGTGGGTCGGGTCTTGTTGGCCGTTTCTAGACATGGTGGGGCACGTGGCATGAGAAGTAAAGGAAATGAAGGAGGAAAACGCGGGTGTTATTAAGTAGGAAAAGGTTGAGGGAGTGGTTGGTTGGTTGCGTGGGGTTGTTAGTTGATGCAGTGTTGTTAGTCACTTTGAGCTGTATGGGTCTGTGTTTTTATTTTATTATTGAATTGAATATTTTTGGGGGTTATGTATTAAATTAATGTTTGATTTGATGAATTTGGAAGGGGGAATTTAGAATAATGGTGTGAAGGTCAGAGGAGTGACTTATTAGTAAGTGATTTTACAGGAATATAAAGAGGGGGAGTTGACGGAGGGTGGGAAATGGAGGTGAAGTGGTAAAGTGCGAGGGGAGATAAATAAAAACATAAACTATCAAAAGATGGGGTATGTTCCATTTAATTCACCTCTTATTCTCCTACTTGCCTTCTTATAAAAAAGAATACGAAACGTATTTATTTCATTCAATACATATATGTCTCGTCTTTAAGGAAGGAGAGAAGCTGAAATAAAAAATATACAAATAAGAAATTTGGAGGTTTGTGCGGGACTAATCACGTTCTCCCGGACTTCAAAATGGAGTCTTAATTCGTGCTTCCATGCTTTCCTGCCCGCTTCTTATGTACTTTTTGTCACTCACGTGTTGGAAAAATAGTTGGTGTTACTTCAGACGGATCATTTTTATCTAAAGTAATAAGACGAAATTTTGAAACACTTTACAGTTAAGTATAATCACTATTGAAAACAATTTGATATAAACTGCGGTTATATTTTATCAAAAAGTGCTAACATAATCCTGTTTTATTTTTCAGACGGAAATAGTCCGTCTGAAATAAGAATTTGCGTTGGAAAAATGATTTAGGATAAAATCGTCTTTTGCATGAGTTGGTAAAGTTATGAAATTCAGAATTTAAATTATTTACTAATTTAACTAAATGTAAGAAAGTCATTTTTAGTGGTATCATACAAAATTATTACCTTACCATAAATTTTGTGTATGAAATTGTATGTTATTTGTAAAATGTCATTTTAAGTTAAGAAGTTCAAAATGAAATTCAAGTTAAAAACTTATTCCCCGATTATATTTTATTTATTCATTTTAACACAAAAATCAAAAAAATGGCAAAAAGACGAGAAAATTAATGATGAATTAATTAGTTCTCTTGCACGCCTACCTGCCCACTCCACATGTCTACTTGTCGTCTTGTAAAAAATTTATCAAAAATAGAAATAGATAACAATTGACTAATACACCCTGAAACGTAAATAGATAACATTAAGCAAGATGGATGGAGGACTGATGGAGTATATGACTTTCTCACGTTTAAAGACACTCGCTTCTCTCTTTAATATATCCTGAATTATAAAACTAAATATTATAATATGTTTACTCATATGAAATAATTTTTGAGTTTAATGCTAGTATTTTCATAATTTTTGAAAAAATAGATTTTGTAACTAGATTTACTTCGTAAACACAAAACATCGTATATAAAAAACGGGGAGAGTAAAATTTAAGTGAACTTACCGCAGACTAATCATTACGTATAGAAATGATTGATTTTAAGAAACAATTAGTCTCGACAAGAATTTGCGTATATGTATTGTATAAAGGTGAACATTTTCGGGTTCAGGCCGAATTTGGCATGGACTAATTAGGATAATTTTACCCAACGGACCAAAGTAGACTAAGGCTCGCCCACGTAAACGGGTTTTGTGCTTGTACCCGCTCTTTTCTTACGGGTTAGGTAATCCACGAGCTAGCATGCTTTCGTTTTTTACATAAAGAAAAAATTACAAATTCATCTTAAACAAATTTGTAATCATCATTTAAGAATAATAATAAACATAATTTATTGTATCAAACAATTGTCATGATTTACATTATTATTGTTTGAATATTTATTTAATTTAGACGCTTTATTCATTAAAGTATATAAATATTTTTGTTATATGTTAACCTTTATAGTTTAAGTATTATACTTTACTTCTCGTGGCCAAGGTCCTGCAATCAAAGATACCATAATAAACCATAACAATCATCATTACCGCGATATGTAAGCAGGAGTGTAAACTATCCAAAGATATAATTGACTAAGGCGCGATTCTATTGCTAAATACCGTGATATGTCGTTCCAAACCCCAATCAATCATCATTACATGCTCCAAGCTACCTACTAAGACTAACCTACTAACCACAAGGCTGGAAATTGCCAAATGAATCACAGTAGATAGTTTTAAATTAATTTGATACAAGAGCGCACACATCAAAAAATTGTTGAGTGGATAACTCAATACGCAATCCGTAACGAAAATATAAGTGACATGTTCTTACAATCACGTGAACGTACAATAATATCAATCGAGTCAAACTTCATCACACACATGATCTCAATCTCAATCTCCTTCACAGTCAAAGGCACTTGCTACAAATCACAACGCATCAATCTCAATCACAATCAATGGGTGCTTGCTACAAATCAAAAGACACCCCGATAAATGCTTACAAATCACAAGGCATCAAATGTGGTCAAGTCACACCCCGGACCATAGAATGTGCACATCGATCTCTTCTAGTAGGGGGCCCACTAGAATAGGCTCCAGGCAACCCTCCGCGTACGACGACACCACAAAGGATCCGGTTAAATTACCCGCACCGGTCCCAACAACATCGATGACAAAATCACAATGTAATTGTATAACAATGTTACCATTGAAATCGTCACATAATATACATTCTCATCAAACAAAAATCATCATATATCACATAATCATCATGGACAAGTCACACATTTCACAATACACAACGTATGAGTTACGTAAAAAAATCTCAAACCTTTTCGCAAATCCAACCAAAGCAAACTAGCAAACCCGTAAAACAAGCAATCAAGACCGCTCCTCCACAAAATCGGCACCTATATACATATAATACCATATAACTACACTCTACCCTTAATTAATTGCCCAATTACTAACAATTTCCCTAAAACCCCAAATCTATAAGGTTTGGTCTCATATGATTCAAAACACAAGAAAAATCCCCAATTTTTGGGTTAAATCCTCATAGGATAGGTTAAAATAAGGTAGAGTAAGACGAACTAACATTAAATGTTAAGACTTATTAAAAAAAGACAAGAGATTAGATTAAACTCACCCAAAAAGATGAACTAGAGATTATAATCCCCAAGTAGATTAACAAATCCTCCTTTAGATGAGAATAAAATGATATCTAGGGTTTTAAGATAAGTTTAATTATGAGGTATAGATCTGAATCTGGCGGCCTATGAGTCTACTTATAAGAACTCATAAACTAACCCTCAAAATTAGAGAAAATAAAGAAATAATACCGGCCCAGCTCAACGCGACTCGATTAAGTGGACCAAGTCATGCAGCCGAGTAGGCCTTACTCGGTTGAGTCGCCTGAGGCACTCGGTCGAGTGGTTGACCTACTCAGCCGAGTTGCCCAAGCCAGGGATCTAGCCCCGTCCTCCCTTGCTATACTCGATCGAGTACCCTTTGTTTTCGGCCGAGTGGCCTCTAAAAATAATACGAAGTATTACAAAAATATATTTGTCCAAACGGCCTGCTAAAAAAGTAGGCCAAACAGGACGAGCCAAATGAATGGGATGACCGGTGAACAATTATAGTAGTGGATTAACACGACATCATATATTTATATAGTATTATTAATGAAACTAACTCTAAACAAATAAACCTATCGTCACTCATTTTGGTAACTATTAATCTAATTCCTATTATTATCGTATACGATATATTAGAATTTATATTGTATCCCTAATAAAGTGGAGTAAAGAATTCGTTTCTTAATTTTCTACTTATCATAACATTGAAAAATAATGAAGAAATCTACAATGGTGTAGTATAGTGGTTAAACTTGGGCGTCCCAACCGTTTTAAATTCAATCATCTCCAAGAGCAATTTTGTGGAGCGTTTCTGACCAGAGGCTATGTCTAATAGACCTTGAGTCCTTTTATCCTTACGTGGCTTACCTGATAGGGGTGTTCATTCGCGGTTCGGTTAACCGAACCGCGAAATTAACCGGTTAACCGCCCAACCGGTTCGGCTAAATGACGAACCGTAACCGAACCGTTTGCTACGGTTATTTTCGGTTCGGTGAACCGGTTGAACCGGTTTGGTTAGACCGGTTAACCGAAACCGTTGCATTATCGGATTTTTTTTCCCAAATAGAAACTTTGCTCTATTTTTTTATCATTGACATATTTTAATAGTGAATATAGTAATACTCTATAAGAGAAACATAATATAAAAATAATTAAAGATAAAATAATAGGAAGAGTTAACTGTTGAACATAAGACAACGTAATTCAATAATAAAATCGTGAATAGTGATTGAGGATGAGGGTGGTTGGGTGTCAGAATAAGGGTCAAATGTAAGGTATGAGAGTTTGAGTGCGAAAATAAGGGTAATTATTAGTTTTTGGGCTAGCCAAATAATATTTTTCTATGGATAATAATGTCATGGTTCGGTTTCGGTTAACCGTGGTTATGAAAATCCGAACTGTAACCGAACCGTTCCAAAGTAAAATGAACCGGCTCGGTTAACCGAACCTAAAAAAAATGCGGTTTTCGGTTTTTTCGGTTCGGTTTTTACGGTTCGGTTAATTATGAACACCCCTACCTGATATACATTGTTTACAAACTATCGCGTATATACTCCAGGATTTACCCAGTACACACAAAAGATAGCGGTTGTGAATTTTTCCGTGACAGAAAAATAAATAGTGAAGAAATAGTTATACTACATTCCATTCGTGGCTTTTTATATAGTATCAAACAATTGAATAATGTACCATTAAGATTTGCAAATAATCAACTCTTTCATGAATTATATGGCACCTATAATTGATGAATGAAGATCAGTTGAGTAATCATTGGACATCGAAAGTCAGTCTAATAATAATCAGTTTGGCAAAGGAACCACGAAGTATCATAAAATTGTTCTTATTTGTTTTGACAGAACGAAGTATAATAGAATTAAGATACTCATTTTTTTCCTATTTTTTTATTGGGTAAGTCGGATTTTCTTCCTCTTTCCCTTTTTTTACGTGGAATAGTGTGTTTTGTGGGGTGTAAATTCATTTGTAGGTGGGATAATGTGTTTAGTATGGTCCAAATTTCCTTAGTCCTTGTGTAGGAAAGGTGAAGAAATGAGTAAATAAGAGGAAGTACGAAAAAAGACTAACGACAAACCCAAATATATGATTCTACCTTGTAGCCTAAATAGGTGATAAAACATGAGTGGTGACTCGTGAGTTGTGAGTTGTGAGTTGTGAGTTACTGAGTTGTGAGTTGTGAGTTGTGAGTTGTGAGTTGTGAGCGTATATAGAGGAACCAATCCTGCAGTAAGTAGATGTATATGTGCTCACATGCTTTGAATTCGGATTATTATTTCACCTATGAATTATGAATAATCTTACTTTAATTTGATTGACACAGCTTGCAATCTTCTGTAAGTTGTCTGCTTCTTAATTGATTAATTAGGTTTGTTGGTTGTCAATTGTCATCATATGTGAAAGACTGATTTTGGTATTTGGCCCCGGTCAGGCCTCGCACAACTTCTATTTACTATTTAAACTAGATTTCATGCCCGTGCGATGCACGGATCTACGTTAATGTCATTTTTCGTAATTTTTCTATAACAGTTAACTTATAAAAATAAATTTTTGAAGTTTTAAAACTATAATAAAATATACTCCGTAATTTTTCTAAAAAATAATATTGATATATTGATTCAACTTATTCTATTTTAAACATATGTTACCAACCTTGTCGGGACTCAAGTTATATTTGATCTATATTTGATCACCTCACCTTATGCTAATTTTTCGATATGGAGCAATTCTACTATTTATAGTTATTAGTATATTCACCACACATACATTATTTTTCAATTGTGAGATATATATAACATACTAAGAATTACACAAAGTATATGCAAATAATATGAAATTCTATACTGTAATGATATCATTTTTTTACCACGAATATAATTATATTATTTTCATAATTAATACAAAATTTTAAGAGCCTTCTAAAACAATACTCTCTCCGTCTTAATCATTTATTTGCCTTTGATTAAAATACTCCTAAAAAAAGGCAAACAAATGACCTGGACGAAGGGAGTATTTGAGAGACTTAAACGACTTTGGGTTCATCTCTAAGTTTCAAGGACGACTCTTATTTATAATCGTGTGATCATCCCAGCTTATGATATTTCTCCGATGTGGGTCAATTCTTCTATTTATACATAGTATATTCACCACATTTACATTACTTACCTTTTCAATGTGAGACAAATAACATATTTGGTAGTTACCATTAAAATTATTATATATGATACTTTCCTAAATTAATTTTGATGATGTAAATTTCATTAAGGTAGAGATAATAATACAAACTTTTAAGATCTCTGTAAGATAATATTTGAGAGATTCAATAGATTTTGGGTGAATAACTTGAAAGATGACTCATTTTCACAATATTTTTTTGTGAAATGAATGTAAAATTTTTTTATATAAAAATTATCAACACCACTTGAATATAATATAGGAAATGTATATTGAGATAAATAAGATATTTTTTAATGATATTTTCCTAAATTATTTTTTGATGATGTAAGTTTCACTAATGTGGATACAAATTTTTAAAAGCTCTCTAAGATAATATTTAAGAGACTCAAAAGATTTTGTGTTGATATCTAAGTTCCAAGGATGAATCTTATTTATAATTGTAAGATCACCCCAGCTTATGATAATTTTCTGATGTGGGACAATATACTATTTATACGTAATATATTTACCACACTTGTATTATATTTCAATGTGGGACAAATAACTTATTAAGTAGTTTTCCATCAAAATTATTACTTATATAGGAGTACTTTCCTAAATTTTCTAAATTAAGTTTGATGATGTAAATTTCACTATTGTGGAGTTAATAATAAAAAATTTTAAAGGTTCATTAAACCAATACTTAAGAGACTAAATGACTCCTATTTATAATCATACTTAGTATATATATTTTCCACAAATACATTATTTTTCAATGTGGGAATAAGAACATATTAAGTAGTTTATCATCAAAATTATTATTTATGATAATTTTCTAAATTAATTTTTAATGATGTAAATTTAACTATTGCGACTATTATAATTCCATTTTGTTAAGAGCTCTCCAAAACAATAATTAAGTGACTTAAAAAATTATAGGTTTATACCTAAGTTCAAGGATGACTCATATTTATAATCATATGATCACCCTATGTTCTAATAATTTTTCAGTGTGGGACAATTTACAATTTGTAAGTAATATATTCACCACACATACATTATTCTTTAATGTGGGACTAATAACAAACTAAGTAGTACACCATCTTTTTTCATATAATATTTATTTCTTAACTTTTACTAAACTGTTATATTTATATTAGAATAATAAAAAAAAATTAAATGTCATTTATTAAATTTTTAAAGTCATTTATTAACATAACAATATAAAAAAAATAGTTTAAAAGCTCGTGCGATGATCATATTTATGATCACTCCACCTTATGATAATTTTTTTATGTGGGACAAATTTTGATATTTATACGTAGTATATATTCACGAGTCATCATACCTACATTGTTTTTTTCAATGTGGTACAAATAACACATTAAATAGTTTACCATCAAAATTATTATTTATGATACTTTTTTAAATTAATTTTTAATGATGTAAATTTCACTATAGTGAAAATTATTATACAAATTTTAAGAGTTTTGTAAGACAATATGTAAGAGGCTCAAAAGATTTTGGGTTGAAACTTTAGTTCCAAATATGATTCCTATTTGTAATCATAAGATCACCCACCTTATGATAATTTTCTGATGTGGGACAATTCTACTATTTATAGGTAATATATTCACCACACCTACATTAATTTCAATGTAGGACAAATAGTATACTAAAAATTACACCAAATATGTGCAAATAATATGAGTTTCTATACTTTACAGGTTTTTTTTCACCGCGAATCTAATTATATTATCTTTATAATTTTTTTTTACAATACTTAATTTTTTTTAATAATACCTTTTAAAACTAATTTTTGATGATGTAAATTTAACAATTGTGAAGATAATAATAGACAAACTTCTAAGAGATCTCTAAGACAATACTTAAGAGACTTAAAAGATTTTAGTTTGTTATATAAGGTCCAAGAATGATTCTTATATTTAATCATAGGATCACCCACCATATGTTAATTTTATGATTTGGGACAATTTTACTATTTATAGATAGTATATTCATCACATCTACAAACTTTTAAGAGATTTAAAATTTTTGGGTTGATACATAAGGTTTAAGGATGACTCCTATTTATAATCATAGGAGTACCCACTCTATTATTTTTCCGATGTGGGATAATTCTATTATTTATATGTAATATTTTTAGCACATCTACATTATTTTCCAATGTGGGACAAATAATAATTATGAATTTAATTTTTATTTAAAAAAAGTTTCTAAAAAGTTGAAAAGTTGATAATATTATTAGGAAAATAATTAATTTAAAAAATA
Source organism: Heliosperma pusillum (assembly GCA_022085475.1). Taxonomy (NCBI): domain Eukaryota; kingdom Viridiplantae; phylum Streptophyta; class Magnoliopsida; order Caryophyllales; family Caryophyllaceae; genus Heliosperma; species Heliosperma pusillum. The sequence goes on along the minus strand of JAIUZE010071525.1, from coordinate 22,345 downwards.
TAATCAAAATCTAAGAGTTCAACCATAGCTTGGAAAGTATATGTATGAATATAATGTTGAAAAGTTGATAATATTATTAGGAAAATAATTAATTTAAAAAATATAATCAAAATCTAAGAGTTCAACCATAACTTGGAAAGTATATGTATGAATATAATTTTTATTTTAAGAGTTCTTATAAAGGTGGAGCACTGGAGCCACTCACGTGCCTCGAAAAAAGCCTCTTTTATATATATATTGATTTTATTTTATATAAAATATAATTGTATTATACTTGTCTAATTCTTACATTTATCATTTATAATAGAGAAAATTGTTGATTACAGCCTTTTAAAAACCACTTTTTGAAAATTACAGCCTTGAATAATTTTTTTTGTAAATTACACCCAGAATATCACTTCTGATGAAAAGTTACTATCAAAACATATACTCCGATGGGAATTCATGCAAATTTGAATTTTTGTCACTTAAGTTCATCTTTTATGACCAAATTACCCTTACCTTCATATAATTCCTTCTTTTATACTCCCTAACTTATGTTTATCATATTTCCTTTAGCAAACTTCTTTCTTAATTCTCCATTTCTTCAACATCTTCCTTAATCAATCTCCCAATTCTCTCTTTCTTCAAAATCTACCCTAATTAATGTAACTAAATTCTGTTATTTCCATTACAAGTTGAAAGTAAGTAGTGTTCTTCATCATCTCTCTTTTATACTTTGTAGATCCATATTTTTAACAACCTCAGTTCATAATAAATATCCTCAAAACATTGATTAAACTAAAAGGGTTTTGATCAAACACAAGTAAATTACAAAATAATAGGGGTTTTAGTGAGAGGGACAAAGATGGTGCATAGACAATGGAGTAAAGCTACTAAAGATGAAGAACATACATATGTTTCTTTACATCCTATTCTTTTGGCTGATAGTTTTACCATTTAATTTCGACTCATTACCCTTAATGTCCAAAGATTGATTCTTTGTTCTTTCTTTCATTAATTCTTGGTGTTATTAGTTTAATTTGTGTTCATGATTAGTTTAATTATTATGGGTTTTTGTTTGATGAGTGATTTGTTGGTGTTTAATATGGGTTGTATGGGAAGTTACTTAGAAAAGAAAGGAACTTTTTTGACCTATTTATGTTATTGTTTTGTGTCCATTGCTTAATTTTGAAAAATAAAGAATGAAATTTTGATGAATAATATCATGTTTTAAGGTTGTTTTGGGAGATTTATCAGTTTGTGGTAAGGAGAGGCAAGAAATCTGGGTGGAGAGTCAAAAAAATCTGGGTAAGTATGCCTTAAAATTAGAAAAGGGTATATTGGTAAGTTTTTTTACCAAATTAACCGGATTCCTCAACTTGAAGCTTTTTTAGAAGAAAAGTGATATTTTGAATGTAATTTACAAAAAAATTATATAAGGTTGTAATTTTTAAAAAGTGATTTTTAAAGGGCAGTAATTAACAATTTTCTCTTTATAATATAATTTTTTATAATATATCTTGATGAGATGTAATAACTTTTAACAAATTATGAAACATATTCATTACATACTCATGTTGTTAATATTATTATTTTCACGACATCTCATGCTAATACTATTACGCTCACTACTCCAGCAATTATTATTATTTCTTTGACTAATTGTGCTATTTTGTTGTTAAATTCACCATTTTCGTTAATTTTATCAAGCTCAATCATATATTTAAATAAATAATATAATTTTTCTTAAAACGATCGGTTAGCTAATTGTTCACACTATTTCCCGTTGTTACTAGTGTTACTTTCACTACATTCGTTGTTACTACTATTACTTTCACTAATTCCACATTTAATATTATTAATTTCACTATTCTGGTTGCTCTACTATTTTCACTACTCCCGCGACTGTTTTTGTTACTTTTATATATTTTCATTACTAAAATAAAGTTTTTGCTAATTACACAATTTTATTAGGTTTATTTATTTAATAAACATATGTATTACACAACTGCCCTCAAATCATCTGATTACTCACTATAGTCCCTCCCATATGTCCGCCCCTTGGGTCGGGTCCAGTTCCCTTCACCAAGCCCATCCCCTTCCTCAGGTTGTGGCAGGTTCAGCAAGTTAGGCACGACCGGTTGACCAGCCCTACTTCCAAGTGAAAGTAATTCCAAAAATATTGTGGACTCAAGTCACATAATTCGATCATTCCTGACTCATGGTTACAAGATCGTCTTATGAATTTAAGATTCAAAATATCAATTTAAGTTCCTAAATTATACTCTCTTGTAGTCTCTCGGTTTTCCCTTTTTCTTTTGGGCTTAGGAATTAAGGAAATGAATTTAGATCGCGTAAAACACACAATCCCACATGCAATTGATTTTGAACCACAAAAAAGTTTTCAAAAATGGAAAAAGGGAAGAAATTACAACTTGAATAAGGAAAGAAAGAAGAAATGAGAGACTTAAAGGGAGTAAGAAATTTAATTATATTTGACACCATTGCGGCTCTACCTCAAAAGTAGTTCTTTATACACATTTTCGGGCACCAAAATTTATGGCATATTCTGAGAATCTTTTGAACTTGTTAATTGAGGGCCTTAATAGCTGGCAATTTTGGGACTATATACTTAAACAATAGCGTGTGAAAAGTGAGTCGAGTATATATATAAGAGGTGTCTTAATTAAAATAAATTGAGACGCTATGTTCCATGAAAAAGAGGCCCTAAATATGAATTTACAAGTGTATTTTATTTAAGGTTTGAATTAAATTTCATCATTAAAACTTGTAATTTGATCAACAAAATTGGAGGCCCGATTCCCGCGCTGAACAAGGCGTTAGCCGCCTGTGACTATAGTTCTTATTGTAAGATATTAGAGAAGAATTGTAATTGACTTAAATATATTAACAAAGGATACAAGCTATATATAATACAAGGACTCTAGGTTAAACTAGGTTAAACTAATAAGATACACTTGTGAACATGGAAAGCTATACTAACAATATAGTACACAATATAGTAGAATATAATACTAGGAAATAGTTTCCTTAATACGCCCCTGCAAGACGGACAATCCGGAGGATAGACCGATCTTGGATAACAGAGTAGCAAACCGAGGACGTGGTAAGGGCTTCGTCAAAGCATCCGCAAGTTGATCATTTGTATGCACATGTTGGACACGGATGGCTTTGTTACGGACATGCTCCCGAACAAAGTTAAAGGACAGTGCGACATGCTTCATGCGGGAGTGAAATACCGGGTTTTCAGAATAATGAGTCGCACCAAGATTATCACAATATATAACGGGAGTAGCTGGACACGGCATATGTAATTCATCAAGTAGAGAGCGAACCCAGAGTAGTTCAGCCGTGACATCGGCAATGGCCCGAAATTCTGCTTCAGTGGAGGAACGGGCAATAGTACGTTGCTTGCGGGATACCCAAGAGATAGGATTACGACCAAGATAGACGATGTACCCGCTAGTAGAAATATAATCATCCTTATCACCTGCCCAATCAGCATCGCAAAAAGCATGGAGAACAGAAGGTGTATCGGCATGTAATTGAAGACCAAGATCATGAGACCCTTTAAGGTACCGTAAGAGACGTTTAAGCGCGGACCAGTGACACTCCTTTGGGTCATGAAGAAACTGGGCTAATTTGTTAACAGTAAAGGCTAAGTCGGGACGGGTTAATGACAGGTATTGTAACGAACCAATGATGGCACGATACTCCGTGTGGGTAGGTATGGTGGGACCTTCGGATTTTGTTAACGGGGGATAGGGAAGCATCGGTGTAGGGGTAGGTTTGCAGTCAAGAAACTTGTGACGAGTGAGTAAGTCAGTAATGTATTTAGTCTGGGTAAGGAGCAACCCATTGGGGTTAGGAGTGACCTCAACACCAAGAAAGTAAGACGGGGGACCGAGATCTTTTAACGAGAAACGGGAATGTATACTTTGGAGAAAGTGAGTAAGATGAGACGGAGAGGAGCCAGTGACAATGATATCATCTACGTAGACTAGAAGATACATGGAGTAAGTAGGGCGAGTGAGATAGAATAGAGACGGATCAGATATGGAGCTAGTAAACCCGAAGGAGATGAGGTAGGTACGCAGTTCAGTGAACCACGCACGAGGAGCCTGTTTTAAGCCGTAAATGGCTTTGTGAAGCTTACAAACATGAGAAGGGAAGGAAGTATTTTGGAAGCCAGGGGGTTGAGACATATAAACGGTGTCGGAAAGGGAGCCTTGGAGGAAGGCATTGTTAACATCGAGATGACGTAGGGGCCATTTGTGGGAGAGTGCGAGAGAGAGAATGAGTCGAATGGTAGCGGGTTTGACAACGGGACTATATGTATCGGTGTAGTCAAGACCGGGACGTTGGTGGAAACCTTTGGCTACAAGACGGGCTTTGAATTTGTCAACGGTGTTATCCGAGTGATATTTGACACGAAAGACCCATTTGCAACCGATGGTATTGTAATCGGTGTGAGAGGGAATTAACGACCATGTGTTATTCTTTGTTAGGGCTTGGAATTCGGCATCCATGGCGGCACGCCACCTAGGGTCAAGGAGAGCTTGCTTGACCGTGGCTGGAAGAGCGTGAGACGAGGGGGAGAGGGATGCTGTTTTGGCATATTTCGGATTGGGACAAGTGATGTTATTTGTGAGACGGGTGATAACATGACGGGTCGGGTAAGGGGGAGGGGGAGGAGGAGGGGTGACCGTAGTTGGGAGGGAGACTGGTGAATGTGGAGCTGAAACGGTGATGGGTGGGTTGACAGCAGGAGAAGCAGGAGAGCGCGGAGGAGACGGGGGAAGGGGCTGTTCGATGGCGACAGGGGAAACAGGGGGAGGGGAAACAGGGGAAACAGGGGTTGGGGAGGCAGGGGAAACAGGGGAAGGGTCGGGTTGCAGCAGGGGAAGAGAAACTGAGCACCAGGTATGCGGGGAGGGAAGAGTATTGCTGGGGTTGGTGCGGATGGTGGAGTACGGGAACTTAGTTTCAATAAATTTGACATGGCGGGAGGTATAAAGTCGATGAGTAGTGGGTTCGAGACAATGATAGGCGCTTTGGGTAGGAGAATAGCCTACAAAGATGCAAGGGATGGAGCGAGGTGCTAATTTGTGTTGTGTATACGGTCTAAGCCATGGGTAGCACAAGCATCCGAAGCTGCGTAATTTGTCGTAATTAGGTTGTTTGTGAAAAAGTTTGAGGTAAGGAGAGACATTGTTTAGAGTAGCAGTGGGCATACGGTTAATGAGGTAAGAAGCGGTAGTAAAGGCGTGAGGCCAAAAGGTAGGGGGAAGTTGGCCGTGGGAGAGAAGAGCGAGACCAGTTTCGACAATGTGACGATGCCGTCTTTCGGCATACCCATTGTGTTCCGGGGTGTGGGGAGGGGAGGTGAGGTGGGAGATGCTGTGGGTGCCTAGAGTCGGGGTAAGCTTGAGGTATTCACCTCCATTGTCGGAGAAGACTTGAATGATAGGCAAGTTGAAGTATTTTTCGACTAAGGCACGAAAGCGAAGAAAGGTAGCATATGTGTCGGATTTTCGTTTTAAAGGATATAGCCACATATACTTAGTAAAATGATCCACAAAAATAACATAGTACTTAAAATTGTCATATGATAAAACGGGAGATGTCCAAACATCCGAAAAAATTAATTGTAATGGTGCAGTAGTAGTAAAAGACGAGATAGAAAACGGGAGCTTATGGCTCTTATTGATATCACAAGACGGGCAGTCCGAGTGGAGTGCCGATTGCACCGAGAAGTGCCCAATGTTGCTAATGAGACTAAGGACTTTGGATGACGGATGACCTAAGCGATGGTGCCACACGGTTTTGGGAAGAAGGAGACTCGGGTAGGCTTGAGGTGGAAGAGAGGGGCACCATTCAAAGAGGCCGTTGCGTTTAGTTCCTTGGAGGAGAGTGAGTCCGGTCTTGAGATCCTTTACAAGACAAGAAGTGGGTAAGAAAATGGCAACGGCATTATTATCGTGACAAAGTTTAGTGATAGAAATAATATTGCGAGAGATATTTGGAACGTGAAGGACATCATTGAATTGTAACGAAAAGGAGGAAGTAGAGTAAGAGAAAGAACCGATATTTTGGATTGATAGCGAAGAACCGTCTCCAATTATTAGATCGTCGACCCCGTCATAAGGATGATGAAGAGCAAGGTTGTTGAGATCACTCGTAATATGGTGAGTTGCTCCACTGTCAAGTAAATAGGAGCGCGGGTCGGGGGTAGTATTGGCTGTCACGGTGTGGGCTTGAGGTTGGTTACGGCGTGGGAAGGGTGGTATTTGAACAGTAGGGAATAGGCGTTTAAACTCCCTACAAACATCAACATAGTGACCGGTGTTTTTGCACCACTGGCAACGGCCCTTGAAGGGGGCAGAAGAAGTGGAGGAATTGGTCGAGGTATTGTAAGACGGTGAGGTGTAGGGCATGGTGTTGGGTCGGGGAAGGAGGCCGGGTGAGGTGTTGGACGGAGTGTTCGGTTTATTATATTTGCGAGGGTACGAGGTGTGGGTGTAGTGAACTGAGGCTGGTAAGTCGGTATTATGAGAGGACGGTTTATATGTTATGTCATGGTTTAGTAGCTTTTCATGTAAGGCATCAAAGGAAATAAGAGTGTCACGAGCACGTACCGCGTCGATTACGGGTTTATAGGATTCATAATGAAGACCATTAATTACCTGTCCGATGATATCTTCCGCATCCATTGCTTTACCCATATGAGCTAGTTCATCAGTGCAAGTCCGGATAGATTGCATATATTCGGTGACGGTCTTGTCACCCTTGGTGATGGATTTGAGACGATCCTTTACTTGAAGAATATGACCACGAGACGGGTTGCCATATGTGTTAGCCAATGTTGTCCAAACATCATGAGACGACTTGGCTGGAAGAAGTAGCGGTGTGATAGAGGGATCGATTGTGCCGAGCAAGGCACCCTTGATAAAACGGTCTTGGCGAAGCCAAGTTTGATAAGTCGGATTGGAAACTTCCTTTTTCTCGGCATTGGAGACAGTAGCCGGTGGACATGGGTAAGTTCCATCCACGTATTTGAAGAGATCGAAACCGAAGAGGAAGTCTTCGATTTGAGTAGACCATGAACGATAGGTAGTAGACGTTAGTTTGATGCATTGAGAAAGATTGATTACGATGAAGGGAACGAGAGGTTCGTTGGTATTTGGAATAGTCGAGTTAGGGCCGGCCATGGCAAATTTTTGTGGGGATTGATCGTTGCTCTTGATACCATGTAAGATATTAGAGAAGAATTGTAATTGACTTAAATATATTAACAAAGGATACAAGCTATATATAATACAAGGACTCTAGGTTAAACTAGGTTAAACTAATAAGATACACTTGTGAACATGGAAAGCTATACTAACAATATAGTACACAATATAGTAGAATATAATACTAGGAAATAGTTTCCTTAATACTTATAATATCTACAATAAAATATTCGATTGTTATACATAATAAACTAATAAGGTCATTTTCTTTTTACTAAATTTTGCTGAACTGAACTGAATTTATAGGAGCTGAACTCAACTCAATTGAACTTATAGACACTAAACTGAACTGATCTTATAGAAACTAAACTGAACTTATATAAGCTGAACTTATAGAAACATGGGTAGAATTGAATTAAATGTTTCTAAACTGAATTCATAGTAGCTGAATTGTACTGAACTGAACTGAACTGAACTGAACTGAACTGAACTTGATTTATAAGAATTGAATTGAACTTGAACAGGAAGAAAGTGGCTTTAAGTACAAAAGAAGAGGACAAGTCATCTGGGTAGGAGAAGATGGAGAAGATCATGCACTGTGGGTTTACTGATTTAAAAGAAGCGACTATCACCAATCGATGAGGTTTTCGACTAATAGCAATTTGTCATCTACATCATCCCATATGGTACTTGCATAGTTGCATTACACCCCATGTCCCCATCTTAGAAATATATAAGCTTCAACAATTGTACTTCCTAGAGAAGAAGCTAAGGTGTTCTTCAACATAAATTATGGTTTATCAATAACAATGACATTGACAGTGTTACAAACTTTTGGGAGTATCGTGAAGAAGTTCATCTGGACCATCAAAATAGGATACAACTGTTAAACGTTCATATCACTATTATTATTATTATTAGAGACTATCTACTTTACTTTTCATTTATCACACTCATCTCAGGTTGTAACTTGTAAGTATGGTCAAATTGTATTTACAAATTCTTTCATTACTACCATTATGTGCGAAATTTTTATGTCAAGCCCAAAATGATCCAAACATTATTAGAAAAATAAGTGTCGGAAAATAAATAATGCTCCGTACTATTGATGAATTTTGGGCGACTATAAGTAACACTACTGTAATACATATCACTCATATTAAGCCAAAGAAATGATATTAGGAGCATGGGCGGAGCTAGGATTTGAAGTATGAGGTAGCGAAAAAAAATCAATAAGTGTAATAGTTTCAATATTGCAAAACCCGAGCATTGTACTTTATTAAGCATGAGTGCACGATGCAATTATTTTGTAGTAAACATGAGCACACAATAAAATACATAGCAATGGACAACTAAAAATTAGAAATTTAATTAAAGGATACAAATTGCATGATAAATAACAAGCATTTTTGCATATACAGTAATTGTACTAATAGTTTGATAAATGACATCAAAATCTACAAGATGCGTTTTATTTTAGACTTATGCTTTCATATTCACCAATTAATTTTTGTTTTCTATTTAAGTACAAATTATATTAATGCATTAACCTTCAAAAACTGCTAGTAATGACATTCGAACCCAGGTCTAACATGGGTGTCACACACTTTACAACTAAGCCATAAACATTTTCTTGTTAAGAGACTTCGCTTGAATTATTTATTTTGGAAGTATGGTCAGGCAGGTTTGGGGTTGCAAAACTTCGTCGTTCTAACAATTTTTTCCGGGATTGGGGTAGCGGCTGCTACCCCTTGTTATTACCACGTAGCTCCGCCCTCACTACTACAAATTCATGCAATAACAACGCCCCATCAACAACGCATACTCACGAAAATAAAGAAAAACCGTTGTGGAATGGATAATTATTTTTCCGCGGAATTTTATTAAACCTAATAACAACGGTATTAGTTTTTCGAACGTTGTTATTAGTTTTAACAACGGGGTGAACTAACATAACCGTTGTAAATAAATTTAATAATAACAACAGTTTATTTTATTTCCGTTGTTATTAATTTGGCGCGAAATAAGGAAAAGTAATAACAACGGGCATGAATAAACCCGTTGTTATAATGTGTTATTAATTTGGCGCAAATTTTCGCGTAAATTAATAACAACGGATATGATTTTGTTGTACGTTGTTGTTAGTTGTAACAACGGGTATAACTTTTTTAACCGTTGTAAATAAGTAATTTAATAACAACGGTTTACTATGAATAATAACCGTTGTCAATATTTGTTAATAAAGATGAAAAATACACACAACACTAATAATACTGTACTGCAACACAAAAACACAAACACAAAGCAGTCAAAGTGATTATACTGCATTACAAAACCACAAACACTAAGACATACTCCCTGATCGTCTCTTTGTCATCATCTCCGTCTGCTATTTCTTATTTTGTTACAAAACCACAAACAAATAGGGGGTCTTTCCGGAAATGTTAAACAAAAGTTTTTCCCTTGCATCTTGGTCACTTTTACTTTTTTGTTATTTCGTAATCTCCAGGGTATGATACCTTATAGCTTTACAGTTACAAGTCATTTTCTCATTACTTTGGGTCTTTCATTTTCAATTTTTATTGGCATTACTATAGTGGGATTTAAAAGAAATGGGCTTCATTTTTTAAGCTTCTTATTACCTGCAGGAGTCCCACTGCCGTTAGCACCTTTTTTAGTACTCCTTGAGCTAATCCCTCAGTGTTTTCGCGCATTAAGCTTAGGGATACGGTTATTTGCTAATATGATGGTCGGTCATAGTTCAGTAAAGATTTTAAGTGGGTTCGCTTGGACTATGCTATGTATGAATTCTCTTTTATATTTCATAGGAGATCTTGGTCCTTTATTTATAGTTCTTGCATTAACCGGTCTTGAATTAGGTGTAGCTATATTACAAGCTCATGTTTTTACGATCTTAATCTGCATTTACTTGAATGCTGCTACAAATCTCCATCAAATGAGGCGAAGATAAAAATATAAAAAAATATATAAATTCTTATATTAATCTTAATTAAAAAAAGAACTTCTTTATTTTGAGTAAAGGGAGGCATTTTCTTATTATTATTAAGTGCGCTTGCCGGAAGATTTTAGGTTCTTGGACAAAGTAGAAATTATCCTTTTTGACACCGACACTTTACAAGATAAGATTTAATTCGTTTATTTGTGAATTAGATAAGATTTCGTTTATTTGTGAATTAGTTGCCTTATACATTGCATTTTCTGAATTAGTTGGCTTATTATTGAATTAGTTTTAATTCGTTGGATTTTCTGAATTACTTGGCTTACTATATATACTACGAATGTAGATAAATGACTCAAACTTGGATGAATGATGCGAATATGAGTGACCCAATCTATAAGGATGGTTTAGCTGAATTTTTGGAAGTCGTTGCGAACAATTTGAATGGTTCTTCTAGTATTCCATGCCCTTGTGAAAGATGTGGTAATATTAGGTATATGGCTATTCCGGACGTTAAAATTCACCTAGAAAAGTATAGTTTTAGTCGATCCTATACCCATTGGATTTTTCATGGGGAATCATTAGAGGAAGAGAATAACTTTGAAGAAGATGATCTTGAGGTATACGAAAGGATAACTGATGATCCCGAGTTTGCCGAGTATGTTGAGTTGGAAGCAGACGAGTTGAATGTTGGGTCTACAGATAATGAAGAAAAAGATGATGAATCAAATGCTTTTGAAGATGAAAACATTAATTTGGATGACCTTGACAACATGTATAAGAAGTTGTGTGAGTCTGAAGCGCCTCTGTACCCTGGTTGTAAGTACACAAAGATGTCGGCTGTGGTGAAGTTGTATAATATCAAGGGGGCAAATGGGGTTAGTGACACGTGTTTCACTAGTTTATTAGCCTTGATAAACGACATGCTTCCAGATGGTAATGTTCTTCCCGTTAAGACATATGAGGCTAAAAAACTAATTAGAGGGGTGGGTATGAAATATGAGAAAATACATGCATGTCCAAATGATTGCGTATTGTATCGAAAATTATATCAAAACTTAACCAATTGTCCGGTTTGTTTTGAGTGGCGTTATAAGGATAAGGAAGGGATCCCGGCTAAGGTGTTATGGTATTTTCCAGTGATACCAAGATTCATAAGGATGTTTGCGAATAGCAATGATTCAAAAATGTTAACTTGGCATGAAACTGGAAGAATAAATGATGGGAAGCTAAGACACCCGGCAGATGGTATGCAATGGAAATCGTTCGACGCTAAGTATCCCGAGTTCGGCATTGAACCTAGAAACTTACGTCTAGCGCTGTCCACTGATGGAATGAACCCACATGGAAACATGAGTACCCAACATAGTACTTGGCCAGTAGTGTTGGCAATATACAACTTACCTCCATATGTGTGCATGAAAAGAAAGTACTTGATGTTGTCGTTGTTAATTTCCGGCCCTAAACAACCTGGAAATAATATAGATGTCTATTTGGAACCTCTTTTAGATGATTTGCGATTTTTGTGGGATAGTGGGATAGAAGTATTTGATGCATATAGGAATGAAACTTTCAATTTGAGAGCGATGTTATTGTGTACAATAACCGACTATCCGGCTTATGGCGACCTTTCTGGGCATACGGTGCATGAGAAAGAGGCATGTCCATTGTGTGGGGAGGATATCGAGTCTGAATACTTGAAGTGTTCTCATAAATATGTGTATTTGGGAAATAGGAGGGGCTTGGATCCTGACCATTGTTATCGCAAGCAGCAGAAAGCATTTAATGGACGTCAAGAACATCGTCAACCTCCTAGAATTTTGAGTGGGCATGAAGTTTATCAGAAAGTAAAGCATATTGAGATAAAATATGGGAAGAAGAACGGCTCTAAATTGTCTACTCGTGGGTATAAGAAAAGATCCATATTTTTTGATAAACTTCCATATTGGCCTGACCTGGAGGTCAGACATTGCTTCGATTTCATGCACATTGAGAAAAATGTCTGTGATAATATTATCAATACCCTCCTGAATGTTCCCGGTAAAACAAAGGATAACGCCGCAGCTAGGGAAGATATGCAAATGATGGGTATTAGGCTAGAGTTGGCACCACAGAAGAGAGGTAATGGTACATTTTTACCGCCAGCAGCTTATACCCTTTCACGGAATGAGAAAAAAGAGTTTTGTGCATGCTTGAATGGAATGAAAGTGCCACATGGTTATTCGTCCAACATCAAAAGCCTTGTGTCGATGCAAGATCTAAAACTCACCGGGTTAAAGTCACATGATTGCCACACTTTGATGCAACAATTACTATCCGTGGCTATTCGCTCCATTTTACCTGAAAAGGTACGATATGCTATTACCAGATTCTGTCTCTTCTTCCAGTCCATAAGCGATAAAGTCATCGATCCCGATGATGCGGATTCATTGCAGGACCTCGTTGTCACCTCTCTTTGTCATTTTGAAATGTATTTTCCACCCTCTTTCTTCACTATCATGATTCACCTGACCACTCACTTGGTTAGGGATATTTTGTACCTTGGGCCCGTGTACTTGAGATACCAGTATCCTTTCGAAAGATTGATGAAAGTCTACAAGGACTATACATCTAATCGGTATCGTCCAGAAGGTTGTATTGCTAAACGTGCTATATTAGACGAAGCTCTTGCATATTGTTACGCTCATCTCTCCCCTGAGGAGTTAATTGGCGTTCCAAAGAATCGTCATAGTGACTGGGTGACCGGAAAAGGTATTAGGGGCCGGGTTGAAAAAATTGTGGCACGTGACATGTTACATTTAGCACATACGTTGTGGTTAGTAATAACAACGGGTTTTTAACCAATAACCGTTGTTATTTCTCTATCACAACGGCTATGATGAACCGATGTCATTACTCTATCACAACGGTTGTGGTCACGAAAACCGTTGTGGAAAGTAATAACAACGGGTTTTTAACCAATACCCGTTGTTATTGCTCAATATTATTATTTTTAATTAAAAGATATTGCAGTCCAAACCCGTGAATAAAAAACAGCAGAACCAGCATTGACTAAAGCATCCATTGAACATCATCAATGGCAGCATAACCCCTCTATAAATACAGCCTCAAAACCCCTCCTTTAAATATTACATAACCCTAATTAATTACTCCAAAAATTAACATCATCAATGGCAGCAGTTAACATTCCCAACGATGAGACGACCCTTACAAATTTGATTGCAGGTGAGGAGTAGGCTCTTGCCGTAGTTCCCGCTGATCATCACCCATTGATTAAAGGATCCATTGAACATCGAAGGGATTATTGGATTAAGAGGCGTGAAGCAGTCCGACTTGTCAACCAAGCGTCGTCATCATCATCGTCCTCTGGCTACTCACGTCGGCCTTATACTCGCAGGTTGGATGCCGCAAGAGATATGTTGAGTTGTACCCGTCCTACCTTATCTCCACATGCAAGACGTGTACTTGCAGGCATTGAATCTGTTATTGCAAAATACGAGGTTAATGATCCGGAAGTCATCAGTATCATCAATATTGTTCCGAATTGTTGGTGGCAGTGTGAGAAAAGCTTTTTACTCTTAACCGGAATTATTCCGGATTATTTAACATCTTTATTTATTTGATGTCGGATGAATGTAATGTACTTTAATATAAAATATAGGTTATTCCTAATGAAATCAATGAGAAAGAATGTTGTTTAAAGTGTTTGAATTGATGTTCAATATTTTGATGTTTGATCAATAGCGATAATCTACTATATATATATATATATATATATATATATATAGTCAAGTTATAATGAGTCCACCTTCAAAATTGAGTCCATGAGTCCTCATCTTGCCCTTTGGATGAAAGAGATGGAGGGACAAGATTAGAACAAGATGGAAGGCTAAGATTAAAAGAAAAATGAATGGACAAGATTAGAACAAAATGAATGGACAAGATTAGAACCAAATGAGTGGGTTTTAATGACTTTCACCTACATTACGAGTACATAATGATGTAACTTTAGTCATTAAAAGTGTAACTTCAACCATTATTTGTATAACTTCAAAATAAAATGTGATTTCGAGTATATAAATTTGAATTTATGTAACTTTAAGATAAGTTTATGTGATTTTTACCTTTTTATGAGGGTAACTTTAGTCATTAAAAGTGTAACTTCAACCATTATTTGTGTAACTTTAAACTAAAATGTGATGTCGAGTATATAAATTTGAATTTATGTAATTTTAAGACAAATTTATGTGATTTTTGTTTTTTTATGAGGCGAACTTTAGTCATTAAAAGTGAAACTTCAACCATCATTTTTGTAACTTTAAATTAAAATGCGATTTCGACTATATAAAATTGAATTTATATAATTTTTAAACAAATTTATGTGATTTTAGTTTTTTATGAGTGTAACTTTAATTCTTAATTGCGTAACTTTAAGTTAAAATATGAATTAATTTTAATATTTTAATAAGTGTAACTTTAACCTTTATTAGTGAAACTTCATTTATTAACTGTGTAACTTTAGTCAATTATAGTGTAACTCATGTTTAGGTAACTTCAGTCTTTTCTAGTGTAACTTCAGTCCATACTAATGTAACTATAGTCATTAATTAAGTAACTTCAGTCCTTAATAAGATAACTTCAGTCCAGTGCAACTTTAGTCCATACTAGTGAAACTTTAGTCCATACTAGTGAAACTTTAGTACATACTAGTGAAACTTTATTACATACTAGTGAAACTTTAGTACTTACTAGTGAATTTTTAGTACATATTTGTATAATTTTAGTACATATTTGTATAACTTTAGTACATATTTGTATAACTTTAGTACATATTTGTATAACTTTAGTACCCAAGGGTGTAACTTTAAGAATAGAATAAAAAAAGATAAATATAAAATATAAAAACAAGATCTAAAATATAAAAATCAACCAAAAAAAAAAACAAGAATAAATAAATATAAAACAAATAGGTTACACAAAAAAAAGGTTAGTAAAAAACGAATCTAACATAAAACATAGATTTGAAATAAAAAATAAAAAAACATAACAAATCTAAAAAATAAAAAACGAGATTTGAAATAGTGGTAGTTTTTAACCTTTTTTCAGATCTAAAACGAGATTAAATAAATTTGATGATACAAATTAAAAAAAACAACCACCAACAAAATAAAAAAAATAAGGAAACAATAAAAAAAAAACTTGAAAAAAAAATCCAGATCTGAAAAAGTGGCGGTTTTTCGAGCCCCAAAACCGCCACAACAGTGCAGCCACCCAATCTCCACCGCCTCCCCTATCCTTCTCCTCTCCCTCCTCTCCTCTTCTCGGCCAGACCACCAGGCGTGGCTGCTGGTGGTGGTGGTCTAGCCGAGAAGAGGAGAGGAGGGAGAGGAGAAGGATAGGGGAGGCGGAGGACGACAAGGAGGGGGCCCGGACAGCCATGCTAGGCGGCGAGAGGGGAGGCAGATGGAGGACGTGGGGTCGGCGGCAGCGGGGGGAGGGCAGAAGTGGTGGTGGTGGTGTTGGGGTTTGACAGACGGATGAAGGAAGTGGTGGTAGTTGTGTTGAGTGATGGTTTTGTCGTGGGGAAAATGGTGGTGGCGGTGTTGTGGGGAAGTGGTGGTCGTGAGTCGTGGTGGTGTCGTCGGGAAGTGGTGGTGGTGTCCGGTGGGGAAGTGGTAATGGTAGTTTTTGGTATTTTTTTTAGAGGATGGAAGAGAGAGAAGTGGGTAGAAAGAGAATGTGATGATATGAAAATGAGATGAAAAGAGTAAGAATGAGTATTTATATTAGGGTTTCAATGGAAGGGATTTGGTGTTTCTCATCATCTTGACCATTGATTTTGTTTTAATCTCAGCCACTAATCCTCCTAATCCAAGGGCTTGGATTAGGACTCAAGGACTCAAATATACTAAGGGGACTCATTTGAACCCACCTCTATATATATATATATATATATATATATATGAGTCACGAGAAGTACAAGTATGCATTTCAATATGATATGACATAGGCATATGGATTACCAAACAATAAGCATCAGATTATGAACAGATTCAAGGAAGACACCCTTAGGCAACTATATACTCACTAGGGCTTACATCTCACCGATAGTGGCATATACTTGATAAGGTAGAGACTCGACATACCAACCACGCCAAGTCATCCAACGGTCACAATTAATCATCATATAGACATCCATCCAAACGTATGATTATGGTAACATGACTCTCACGGTTAATTACCCGCACTAGCACCATGTACATAACAAGTATGATCCAAATACATCCACGGGATAAACATTTCCCTGAACCATACACGATAAACGTTTCGTGTATGAAAGACTCATTTCCTCCCAGTAGGACGACGATAATAATACGGTCATAGTCTAAACCTGGCCAGACTCTCGGAATAAACGTGTTCCGATTCGGCATGCGATAAACGTTTCGCATCCAAGACTCGGTCAAACACAGAAAGCGAGTACCCCAAATTCGGTCAAACTACTCGAAAGAGGCGGAAAGAGCACAAGAGTCATAAACAAGCGGTACGCTACATGCAATGACACCACCTTGCAAGGATACGACATTTGATGGCCGGGTCGATCAACACATTGCGTTCGCCTGCCAAAAACGTCGTCATATCCCCACTAACAAATGCATTTAAGCATCAAGGATACACCCCATCGCTCCGACATTCCAGTCTAACGAGGGTAAGGGTGTAGCCGGGGAATGAGAGTTCAAAGCACTCGACAATTTGTGCTCGAATCAAAATATAAGATAGAACCGACTCAAGAGGGGACATAACAAAAACTGCCACAAAACATGTGATATAAGCATGTGAGATATCATATATTTTAAACATGAATATTTAACGTTATTAGGTAAAGTTGTAAGATAAAAAAACCATACAAGCTATACATGTGTGGTCATAAGGAAAAGAATTAAGGAAGAATAACAGGGGGTGCCACCGGTCAGGTGGACCGGCTGCCGGGTTCCCGGCTGGTACCTCAGCAACACTTAACAACAACAATAATTTACAGGGTATCCCCAGCCGGTGGGTGTGACCGGCTGCCAGCTACCCGGCTTGGGGTCACCGGGTAAATTGGAAAAATGACGAAAATGTGAAATGGGAAGTCTCAGCCGGTGAGACTGGCGGCCGGGTGGCCGACTGAGACACGCGTCATTATTTAAAATATCGATTAAACGTACAGGTGTGTCCAGTCGGTTGGGGGGACCGGCGGCCTGTTGGAGTAGGTGTCCTCCACAATATTGCACCACATAATAATTCTTATTAAGGAATATAATTGGGATATTTATTGACTATATATATGATTAGTCAGTTGATTAACGTAAATCAATAACGGTTGGCTGACTAGAGTTTGACGTTATTGTCATATGACGGCGGTGATCAACTGATCCCTTTCGGTCACACCTATAGGATGAAATCCAAATAGTAACTAATTATTTGTATATGATACAATTAATTAGTCCATTACATATATTCGATATGTACGAGAGTTAATTGTTAGAAATTGAGTTAAGAACTCAAATTCGATTAAGTTTATTTTTTAATTATGCGATAATTGACTAATAAATTTATATCTTATTTTAATATGATTAAATAAGATTTGACTTAGTAATTAATCATTAAATTACTAAATTAGTTGAGGTTTTGAGATAGAGCTAATTAGTTAATTATATTTACAAGGAGTTGTAAAATAAATTAACTAATCATTGTGGGACCCATTATATATTGATATAATGGTAAAATATTACTTAAAATGTTAAGTACATATTATTCGTTTATTTGTGTCATATAATTGTTATATGATCAAATTAACACTTAATTATACAAGATAATTAAGCATATGATTAATAAGTATTTGTGGGACAAATATCAAAAATTAAAATGGACCAAATAAGGCCTCATATGGCCGGTTATGGTAGAGTGGAAAGTGATGATGGTTGCTCTTATTCATACTCACAAGTAACATGTGATTATGACATGAATAGTTAACCTATAATCATTACTTACACTACAACACACCACCACTTTCCATGACAATAAAATAAGAAGAAAAATTACTCACTTGGTGATCTAGGGGCCGGCCCTCTTGTCTTTAAATAGGACAATTGTTGTTCAATTTATAACTAGTTCATTCTTGCTTATTTTCATTCATCTCTCAAAAACTCTCCTTCTCACTAAAACTCTCATAATACTAATATTTACCAAGTATTACTAGTGTAGTAATATATTCTAATATTAGTAGCATAATATCTATCTTATTATCTAGTTAATAATAAGGGTAGATTATTTGGTATCATCTTGGTGCAACTTGAAGGAGGTGTTCTAGTTTGGAGATTATTCTTGTTCATCCATATTAATAGCTCAAGAACAACAAGAAGGAGTTCTTATTGTGCCCTTTTTATTTCCATATCAATGTGAGGAAATTTCTTCTTTTATATAAATGTCTTTATATTTGCATGCATGTTACATAGATCATTAAATACTAAATTAACAAGTAATTTAGTAACTAATTAGAGGAGTCTAACTAAGGTCTATGGACTTTCATGTGATATCAGAGCCAGGTTGTAGCATGCATGTTCATTTTGGACATTTTTTATTAAAGTTATAAGACAACTAATAAATCAAAAATTTTGAGTTAAAATACGATTCTGACAAAAAATTTTAGTGCATGTATACATACTGACCGCAAAATGTTTGTGGTCAAATTTCGTGATTATAGGGATTGATTTGCTATTGATTTTGATTTTGGCTTTTAAACCGAGTTAACATGCATTTTATGAGTTAAAAGTTAACTAAAAATAGTTGCATGTTGATTCTGGCCATTAAATTTTAATATGATCTCATATGCATGTCTTACATATTTTATGTAAAATTTCGTCACTTTTAATTATGTATTGCATGTTTATTGATTTTTATACGATAAAAGTCGATAATATGAGATTATTATGTTCATAAGATTGAAACGTCCTTTTCTGGTCATGAAAGTTTTGGTACATTTTACATTCTAATTTTGATCATCTTGGTGAAATTTCATAATTTGTTTCACTGTTTTACTATATTTAATGATTTTTATTTGATAAAACCGTTAAATACAAAGCTATTTGTTCATAAAATTAATTTAAATTTTTGAGCAAATGTTTTTTTATTTTTATAGTTCCTGGAAATGTTCCAGAATGTACAAAAATTTTTTTTTCAAATTTTTATGATGTTTATATTTTATTTTGGTTTTATTTCATAATTGTTATGATTAAACCGTAATATTTAGCAAATGAAATCAAATCGATCTAATTAATGACCAACAAAATTAGGAGGGACTAATTCTGAGTTATAAAACAGTTTAGTTAATTAGTTTGAATTTAAATGAGATTTAAATGTTGATATTGATTTTTAATGGTCAAAAATCAATAAATCCCGTAAAATCGAGCTACAATGAGCATGAATGTGTTTAGGGCGATTTTGACATGAATTTTGCAGCAATTTATTTTATTTATGGTTGAATGAATTAATGTCATTTATTTAATAATTTATGCAAATTTTGTACCTAGTATGACCTAGTTAATTTTAATCGTTATTACCCGTAATGTAAGGGAATAACGGTTTGGTTGTAATTTTATTGTGATCTCTTATCGCCGGTTTGTATAATTTAATAATTTCATTTCATAGAATAAATTTATAATAGGAATTTGTATATTTGTATATTTGTAATTATTTTTATGAAGACCGGTGACTCGCTCAAGACGTTGCCATTTTGGAAGGTGTTCCAAGTGAAGAGGCAAGGGACCAAGGAGTTGGTTTCCGAATTTGTAATTATCTAGTTAGTTTGATTAGCTAGGTGGCCATACTAAAAATTTTATTGTTGCTTGGTTGCTTGCTTTATTTCCGCTCATGCCAAAATCGTCACACATGCATTTTATTTTCCGTTATTGTCAATTCAACGTTATTCACAATTCACCGACTTAGTTCACTTATAGGGAATTAATAAATAAATTGACAAGATCTCTCACATATTTAAAAATTGAGATTAGCCTTACCAATTAATAACACCTATGAATCCCGTGTTCATTAGGGCTACCACGCTCGTGGGTCCCTTTTTACCTCGGGTAAGTAGGGTGATACAATCAAAAGCTAAAATTGGATTGGACTCAACGAGATGAGCGTTATCTTGGGACTAGGAGATGGATTTAGTTGAAATCCGTCAACTAAGAGTTCTAAAGGGTAGAATTAGTCAAGTAATGACTTACCATTTCTAGATAAAGGTAGCATGCGATTACTATTTTTATTTAAAGATGGATCTTGGAATCATTTATATAATTTAGTGAGAGGTCATTATATAAATGCTAAACTTGTTAAAATGTTTTTCAAGTAAATTAACAATGAATGTTTATATATTTCTTTTTGTTGTAGTAACCATATTCGCACAATGTCAACTTCATCCAACAACGCAACCTTGGGTAAGGACTCATGGTTGAGATCCGTCATGGACAAGTGTGTCCTAAAAGATGACGGAAGTAACTTTGTTGAATAGGAGTCAACGATCAACAGCGCCGCGTTATCCGATAACGTGCTTCGCTACTTGGTCGAAGAGCCCCCACCGAACCCGCGCCTAGATCGTCCGCGGTAGTTCGGGCCGAATATGACCTTTATTTGAAGGTTGCTAATGACGTCAAGAATGTCTTAATTTGGTCAATCTCACCCAAACTCAAACTCCAATTGATATCTCTCAATGCATATGCGATATTCACGAGGATTACGTCGATGTTTTCGCAAGCCCCTCAAATTCTCCAATATGAGGCGGCTACGAAATTCTTTGACACTAAGCTTCAAAGGGGCCAAAAAGTTGGCCCCCACGTGCTCAAAATGGTTGAGCACGCGGACACCTTAGAGCATCTAGGGTGCCAAATTCCGAAGCAATTGGTGGTGGGTAAAATCCTTCATTCACTCACACCTAAGTTCACCCAATTTAGGGTGAACTATAACATGAATGGCATGGACAAGAGTTTCCATGAACTCCATGCACTCCTCACCCAAGCGGAGAGGGACTTGGAGGCTAGTGGGAGTGAACCCAAGGACGTTCTTTCAATGAAAATGAAGAACATGAACCTTGGGGTGAGAAAGGACAAGGGAAAGGGTAAGACTCTTTTCAAGAAAGTCGGCAAGGGAAAGGGCAAGGTCTTTTATAAGTCCAAGCCCAAAGTCAACAAACACGCGGAGGCGGATTGCTATTACTGTAATGGCAAAGGGCATTGGAAACGCAATTGCCCCAAATACTTGAAAGACAAGAAGGACGGTTGTGTGACAACGTTAGGTAAAATTCTTTCATCACTCTATATGATAGATATTAACTTTGCTAGTACATCTTCTTGGGTATTTGATACCGGTTGTGGTTCTCACCTTTGTAATCATGTACAGGGGCTGAAGGACGCGCAAGCACTAGCCAAGGGTGACGTGGACCTGCGCATGGGAAATGGAGCTAAGGTAGTCGCAGTTTCCGTGGGCACCTACGTTCTTCTTTTGCCTAATGGTTTAGAGTTGTATTTAAATAATTGTTATTATGTACCAACTCTTACCAAGAACATTATCTCCATTTCCGTGTTAGTCATGGAATGATTTTAATTTTGTATTAAGAACAATCGTTGTACTTTTTCTTTAAATGAAATGGTTTATGGCGAGGCCATTTCTAATGGAGGTATTTATGTTCTAGATATAGCAAAAGAGGTCTATCATGTAGAAATCAAGAAGCTCAAAATAGGTGAACCTAATCAATCATGCCTTTGGCATTGTCGTTTAGGGCACATAAACGAACGTCGCATAAAGAGACTTGTTTCATCTAAAGTACTCAAACCATTTGATTACGAATCTTATGGCGTATGCGAATCTTGTCTTCTAGGCAAGATGACTCGTGCTCCTTTTACGGGAAAAAGGACACGAGCAAGTGAAGTATTAGGACTTATACATACGTATGTATGCGGTCCAATGACTATCCAAGCTAGAGGTGGTTATCACTACTTCATTACTTTTATCGACGATTTGAGTAGATATGGATATGTCTACTTGATGAGGCATAAAAGTGATGCTTTTGAAAAATTCAAAGAATTTCAAAATGAAGTAGAAAACCAATTGAATA